>JANIEQ010000482.1:0-23083 GCA_024708375.1 Oxalis stricta | reverse complement strand
TTCCTGAACTATAGTTCAGTGGCTCATAAAGATTTTCGAGTTGTTTTACTTATGTTGATTTGTGTTTGTCTTCAATTTCTAGTACTGGTACAGTTGCTTGTTGTGTTAAAATATGCAAGGTAGCTATTACTATAGCTACTTACACCAGTTACTTGTATTGTAGACTTGTAGTGATAAAGTTGCTTAATGTGATTGCCTTTCTTCTGATGATATCCACTCGTATTGGCAGGAAAAGGATGGAAAGGCGGCATGAATCTAATGAATAGAGTGAAGGAAGAATTCCAAGCAATAGTACACCATGATAAGTCAGGTCACCCTGTTCATGACAAAGAAACTCATGGTCGGAATGACGATATTGATGAAAACACTTCAGTTCAGGATGTTAGAGGTCCTAATGTCTTCGAACGAGCTAAAGAAGAAATCGAGGCCCTTGTGGAATCTATCCATCATAAGAAATAACCCAACTACATTTCTGTTTGTCACCAACGAAGAATGAAACAAGAAAGAGCTTGGCTGCTCCTCTCTCCGATATATTTAGTTATGCTTCAATATTGTCTTGAGCAATTGCTTTCCTTCCTCGGCATAGTTTTGAATAGTTGAATTGGATCAATTGACGAGTTTTTATCGCATAATTAACTATTGGCTTTCGATCCCCCATTTCCTCTGAATCCTTGTTTGTTTTAGATTCGTTTTACTAGCTTTTATGTGAAGAATTCCTCAACTTTGTCCTTAGGCAATAGGGAAGAAGATGATATGTTGTCTTGTCCTAAGTCTTGTATGTGAAACCATTGCGACATGTATTTGGGTTTCGAAGTGTTTTGTCCCGAGTCTTGTATTGAAACCATCGTCAATAGGGTCACCGTTGAATTATCAACCGTTCCGAACGAGCCCTTAGTAATTCTTCGTCCGTTCCTCGCGTAGCCCTTATTACTTTTGCTCGGCTCTTCTAGACTGTGGGCCAATTAGTATCAATTGGGCCTCTATCACTGTTTTTCTTTTCTTTTTTAATTTCTTTTTTTACATAATTTATTTATCCCTTCAAAAGGCAAAATGTAAGGGCAAAAGTAATGTATGGTAGGTTGGCACAACGACAGAAATAAAAGGAGGACAGCTCATATGTAAAAATCTATAGAAAGTAAATTGTGTACAAAAATCCAAACCAAACATCATTCATTGCTGCCTCCTACTAATAATTGTGTGGATAATCACACGTTTCATTTTCCATCTATAGCATCGTGAAGGGGTCCTACTACTTGCCTTTTCTAAACTGTACCATGATAAATATCAGCCGCCCGATCCACATCTATTGAGTGAAACAACATATCCAGTTACTATTTTTGCCAGAATCGACCCGACATCTTCATCATGTACGGACGATTACTAGTTTTACACCAACTGTAATCAACCCTTATAATAATAGGAAACTTACCCAAATTCGAATTTACCTAAGCAAATTATATACATTTTGACAATTTTTTGCCTCATAAATTTATTGAATCGATTTTGGCTGAATTAAAAAAATCTCTCACTCTTTTTTTAATTCGACTGCTAATAGCATAAGAGGTACCTAAACTTTATCGGAAGTTGCAGTCTCACATTTAGATTTTTTAAAGATGCAGTCTCACACTTATAATAAAACTACTAATTATCATAAAAATCTGATTTTTATGTGCTTTTACTACTCGTCAGTCATCGTCACCCATCATGTAGTCTCCTTTTCTGAATTGACTTTGTTGTTCTCTTTCTGCTCGTCCATGGAGTTTTCCCTTATTCATTGCACTGATTCATTTCCTCACAAATTATTATTCTATCTGCTATTATCATTCATGTCAATTCATAAACATCTTCTTTGACCCTCAAATAGCAACCACCAATCTCTAATTTGAGTGTAAAGATTTAAGCTTTAATGGACTACAGAACTGGGTTTTCAGATTCAAACGATATAAGCAACAATAGCAGCTCCTGTTACATACCAAAAGCGACAGCACCAGCTCACAATGAAAATCCCGAAATATCGGCTTCTTCACCAGCCCAAAACCCCGATATTTCGGCCTTGAGTCTCCTCTCACGTGACCTCCAATCGGTATTTGAATCCTCCGACAACTACTTCGACGCCAAAATCGAATTCTCCACCGGCGGAGAAGTCGCCGTCCACCGCTGCATACTCTCAGCGAGAAGTTCGTTTTTCAAAAACGTGTTTAAAGAGGGAAACAGAGTGGTTTTGAAGGAATTAGTGAAAGATCATGATATTGGGAACGAGGCTTTAATGGCGGTTGTTGGTTATCTGTATAGTGGGAAAGTGAAAGAATGGCCTAAAGGTGTTTGTGTTTGTGTCGATGACGAGTGTCCACATTTGGCTTGTAGACCAGCTGTTGATTTCATGGTGGAGGTCTTATATGCTTCTTTTGTTTTTCAGATTTCCGAGTTGGTGGCTCTTTATCAGGTACAAAACAAAACATATATAAAGTACTACCTCCGTCCCTAATTAGCGTCACATTTCCTATGCAATTTACATGGGGAAGATGACAGTTAATTAAGGACGGAAGGTATCTGTTTTAGTTTTTAAACAAGTTCACTGTAGGAGTTGGTAGATTAGTGGGCTAAATAAGATTTTGAGTTAATTGAGCATAATGGTTCGCCATGCTTAAAATAAAGGAAAATGAATTCGATGAATTGATTATTTGTGGATCATTTGAATGGTGTCTCCATTCATCTTCTTGGGCAGTTAAGTTACCATTCTGTTTTCTTAGAGCTGAAAGTTGCTCTTTTGTTGTCGATTTCAAGTTGGGTAAAATGGCATTATTTAGAGCTCTCTTAGTATAAGCAATGTTAAACTTCATTTGCATGCTGATGCATTGTACGAGATGTTTTGGATAGAATTTTTTATATATTCATTGTGTTAATCTTCTTTCTGAGTGTTTTCTTGAATCTTTTGGATTCTACAGAGACACCTACTAGAGATTCTTGACAAGGCTGCAATTGACGATATTTTGGTAATTCTAAACATAGCAAATACGTGTGGTAAAGCTGCTGAGAATCGTAGTGTCGAAATGTATTGATATTGTTGTAAAATCGGATGTCGACGTCGTTACTATCGATAAAGCATTGCCTCATTTCGTTGTAAAGAAAATCATGGAATGCACGCAAGGAGCTAGGCTTGGACAAAACTGTATGCACAACTCCTCCAGATAAACATGTAAAGAGAATCCATAGAGCTCTGGATTCGGATGACGTGGAATTAGTAAGGATGCTATTAAAAGAAGGGCATACAAATTTAGATGATGCAAATGCCCTTCATTATGCTGTGGCGTACTGCGACGCAAAAAAAAAAAAAAAAAAAAAAAAAAAAAAAAAAAAAAAAAAAAAAAAAAAAAAAAAAAAAAAAAAAAAAAAAAAAAAAAAAAAAAAAAAAAAAAAAAAAAAAAAAAAAGACGACAACGGAGCTCCTTGATCTCGCCTAGCCGACGCTAACCGGAGAAACTTGAGGGGATACACGGTTCTCCATGTAGCCGCAATGCGGAAGGAGCCTAAGATCATTGTATCGCTTTTAACGAAGGGAGCTAGGCCGTCGGATCTTACGACTGATGGCCGGAAAGCTCTTCAGATATTGAAGAGACTGACTAGAGGCTGTAGATTACAACAAACCGATGGAGGCCCCCCCCCCCCCAAGGAAAAGCTTCTCCGAAAGATCGGTTATGTATTGAAGTGTTGGAGCAAGCTGAAAGGAGGGATCATCTACTTGGAGAGGCTTCTGTTTCTCTTGCAATGGCCGGTGATGATCTACGAATGAGATTACTCTACCTTGAAAATAGAGGTATAGTATACCATTTGTTAGCTTTTCAATTTTTTCATTTGTCCACCAGAAATTAATGTAGAAGTAGTTGTTTGTCAGTTGGACTTGCAAAGATTCTATTTCCCATGGAAGCAAGAGTTGCAATGGATATAGCTCATGTGGATGGCACGTCTGAGTTTACACTAGCAAGCATAAGACCAAATAATTTGGCCGATGCATAGGCGACAACTGTCGACTTGAACGACAGTCCTTTCATTCTAAAGGAAGAACATCTAAATAGGCTCAGAGCTCTGTCAAGAACAGGTCAACTCCAGTTTTTACATTCTTTACTTGGCATACAAAATACTACTATGTGTAGAAGTCTGTGACAGTTTTTTTTCTGTTAATAGTGTAACAGTTGAACTTGGGAAGCGATTCTTCCCTCGTTGCTCAGACGTGCTGAACAAGATAATGGATGCGGACGATATATCACAGATCGCATATCTGGGAAACGATACCCCTGAAGAGAGGACAATCAAAAAGCGAAGGTACTCGGAGCTGCAAGAAGTTCTAAGCAAAGCTTTTAACGAGGATAAACAAGAGTTTGATCGCTCTGCCTCTGCTCTTTCATCTTCTTCTTCATCAAAGTCCAAAGTCGACGTCAAGCCCAACTCTTAATCAATACCCAACTAAATCATTGTTTCGATAAGGCCCTTCATTTTTGTTAATAATTTTGTATTTTTAGTATATACCATACATTTTTATTTCTTTTTATGTATACATCATACAACAAGTATAGGATGTTGTTGTCACTTACAAAATGTCGTGTTGGACTGGAGTGGTCACAAATCCATAATTCACAAGTGTCTTTCAACGAAAATGAGAGAACGAATGGAATTTGTTCATCGATTATTTTTCACTAAAGCCTAATCGATACTTCATTTAGAATGACTGGAACATGTACATCGATTACGGTCATACATGATTTAACACGTCCCTTGAACATCAATCTACTTTTTAAAATTGTAGTAGTTGTTTGTATTAATCAAGTTTATTTTTGCAAGAGTTTTAGCCTAGATGCATAATTTGACTAACAGACAATTGTCTAGGATTATCAAGTCATTATTCTTGCTCTCGAAACTTTTCTAAAGACTTCATAACAAGATCTCAAATACTACCCCTACTTTGCTACTCTCAAAATCTCTACTTAGCTAGCCAATCAGGATCTCATAGTCATACCCCATCATAAGCACTTTCTAATTAAATCTACAAGCTTCCATGCATGATCAAACAATGGAGCGACACGTCTATATCTCTTGCCTTTGAACATTCCAGTGTGGTTTTGACTAAAATTTGCTCAACACCACAATAATCTATACGGCTGTAATTTTTCCAACACCCACCACTATCCAACTACATATCCATATCCAACCTCAATTTAATGGGTTTTGTAAAAATGGGCTCCAACCCAATTTCTTTTAACTGGACTAAATCCATTTCAAATCTCATTTCTAATGGGTTGGTTAGTGAGACTTCAACTTCTTTCATCTCAAATGTATTATATAGTCTTTATAGTTTAATTTTATTTTTAATCCGAAATATTTTTTAATTCAGACTATTTAATCCTTAATATTTTATAAAAACTTGCCGTTTCGTCCTTATAGTTTAATTTTCGCTTTTTTGGTCCGAAATTATCAATTCTCTCTTCGTTTCCTCCACTTTTCACGGCCACCGCACACAAACAACTCTCTTTCTCCTTCACCGCCATCACCACCACCACCACCGGTAACAATAACCACCGTTTCCTCGGCGCGTATCCTCACGCGCTCCCAAACTCCTCATCGTCGCGCAGTCTTTATCGCCTCCCGTCCACCAGAACAACCAGCCAAACACCTCCGTCGTCCTCCTCCATCTCAAATGGATTATGGAAGATTTTGAGATCTAGATCGGAACGAAAAGAGCGAAAGGACGAACTGGATTCTCGCCATGAACTTGTTGAAGTCCGATTTCTAGATGCGATTTTGAGGCGCCGCCGCCGAAAGAAGCTCCAGACTATTTTGGTAGTGGACTCGGTGGAGTTTAGTGGTGGAAGCGGTGGAGGTTGAAAGGTAGAAGAGGCAACGATTCAATGGTTGGAATCGACGGATAGAAGTGAGTTGGTGTTGATTTTGAATATTCGACAACAAAGCCTGAGAAGTAGGCCGGTGGACAAGTAGTTGATGTTGGCGTTGAGAAGATCTTGGGATGAGAAGACTCGATGAGAACTGACAATGATAGACTGAGAGTGGAGCGGCGCGAGAGCCAAACTAGGGTCGACATCGAACATGCGGTGGTGGAAAATCGGGTTGAATACTATTTTACTTTTTTCTTTTCTTTTATTTTATTTGATGAATTAAATGATGAATTAAAATTTTAATGGGTTTTTATTGGGTTGGATTACCCAATATAAATCACCAACTCAATCCAATATTGATGGGTTGGAACTAAAACCCAACTTTTATTTTCATGTTTATAAAAAAATCTAATTTTATGGGTTGAAATGGGATGGAGTTGGAATGGAAGTTGGGATGTTAGTTTTAGTGTTACTCCCTAATAATCTATTCAATTAAAACATGCAAGATAATCTACTTTATCTCAAGTAGAAAGCATTGATTACATTAAAACAACTCCTGCGAATTAGTTGTTTGATATTTTGGTTTAAGTGTATGATATAATTATTAAAAAATATTAAAAATATTTTGTAAAAAAAATAACTTTTAAATTTTTTTTAAATTTACACAAAAATAAAAAATATTATATATGATAAACCAGTCACATTATATTCTGACTACTTAGATAATATCATTTGAACCAAAACAAATGATATTCGCTCTATCATTGACTGAATTTGACAGAGAAATTCACAATCCTTCCTGCCCATTGAAAACTAATAGTCTTAAAACTAGGATTATATTTTTTAGTGTCTAATAAACTGCTTCAATGGCTGCCGATGAAGGAAAAAGGAAAAAAAAAAACCCCATTGAATTGAAGCTGTGACATAGCCTTTGATGAGGATTCCAAATACTTGCAAAGTTCTATCTACGGAAGACCCAGTTAGGTTATTATTTTTTTGCTGCTGCTAGAGGTTTACATACCATAGAACTAATCACTCAAAAGAACAAAAGTCGACGATAACACAATATGAACACCTATGACAACACTACATAAACTACGATCGGCAAACTCAAGACATGGTTCCGATACAAGAAATTTGTTCCGTCATCTCATCCATAAACCCACCCCAACTACATGGCTTCTCGATTATATCCTCCAGCTCATCAAGAAATAAATCTTCTCATCAAATTCCTCTTCGACGAGCACTCGCATTCTTAACTGGAGAATCATCCACCATTACTAGGTTATCAGACATTGCCGGACATTCATTTTCTGGAACTGGAAAATCGCAAGCACTCGGTTTCGGATCCTCGAGAGAATCTGAAAACATATTGTTAATAGGTGTAAGGTCTGTTTCTGTAGGCTGCAGCAAAGCTTCATTGAGCACAGTTTGCATAGCTGCTAGCTGTTCTTTAATGCCAAGTTGGCTAGAATTATTGGCCGAAGTTAATCTCCGTTTCTTAGTACATTCACTCCCATCATCAATCTCAGAACATGGCTTTCTCTTGATCGTCATCAGCTGCTGAACGAAATTCGGGTTACCAGCAACTCTAGTCAAGAAATTAAACATCTGTTGCTGTTTACATTCACTGTTTCGAAGTCGATTTTCCATCCCGCTCAGTTTTTGCTCCGAGTCTTCGTGTTCGTGCCTCAGCTTTATGATTTCCAGTCTCAGTGAGCTTTGATCATCCTTCAGATTCTCAATTTCAGCTTCCAATTCGGGTTTCGGTAAATCCAGACCACTTTTCGGCTGTAGTTGCCTGTTACATGATCTACTTCTTCTCTTTATACTCTTCAGCAGATGCTTCTTGCCTCCTTGGAAAGCTTCATTAGCGAATTCCCACCGATCTGAATCAATCTTCCTAAAACCCTGAAACAAGATTCCACCTTTCCGATTAAAGAAAACTTCTCCCAATCGTATATGTCTATTATAAGTTTGGGAACCTAGAACAAGATTGGCCAATTAGACACTTAATTAATAAAACAACACTTAATTAATCTGTTTCTAACCAAGCCTAATCCAAACATAAAGGAGTAAACCATCACTTAATTAGTACTAATAAATTATTACCACTAAATTGGTAGGTAGCGTACTAGTGAACTTCATTAAAATAATCCAAAAATCACTAAAAAAAACTTAAAAGATCATTAATTAAAATAATCACCAAAATCACACTTACATAGGTGTTAAGCTGCCGAATGAAGCTGGAGAAATTACTGTGCTTGAAATATTTGGGAAGTAAATTCTTCGAGAAGTTATGATAATCCCAAACAATAAAGCTATTTCGGGTCACACTCCACGAGACGACCGGGTCAGTATCCGGATCCTCCACCATCTCAAATGTCTTCTTTAAAAACGGAGGTGGACCTGTGTCGTCTCAACCCCTCCATCGGCCTCGGAACCGTCATCTCCGGCGTCAATTAGCTCTTCAACGTCTCCGTCTTCTTCTTCAAACTCTTCCTCTTTGACGGTAACCAATAGTTGTAATCTCTCATTTTCCTTGCCTACCGCGTTTTGTGTTGATGAAGAAAAACACGGCGAGGATGAGACGCCAGAAACGACGCCGTGTTCTGGAATAGTGTTTTTGTTGTCGTCGTCGTCGTCGTCGAGCTGTGTAACTGACGACTCCGTTGATGTCTTATTGTCATGAGAATCTAGTAGTCTCGGGCGAGACTTGCGGTGGTGAACTGCCATCCACAACAATGCAACCACCATCACTTCCATCGGCTCCGCCGCCGCTTAGATCGGCGAACATTTTTATATTATTATTTTTTTGCTTCAGAGAGAAATCTTAGAGAGAGAGAGTTTGAGAGGTAAACAAGACAGAGAGAAACAGAGTTATATACATAGTGGTAGTGATTTTAATGAAATGACACGTAGCTGATACTGGTGAACTTTTTGCTCTTTCTAGCTAAATTTTGCTTTTCTCCTGTCCCACGGTCCCACCACAGTAATCTCAGTCCCTATACTTTTTAAACGGTTCATTTCTATCCCTCTCTATTTTTTCCTTTAACAGAAAGGTAATCGGAAACGATAAAATTTGGCTCTATTGTATTGTATTTGGCTCGGTCGATTCGGTGCTAGCCTTCACATTTGTTTTCCAGTGTACTGTACTTCCATTTAGATGGGACGGTGACGTTTCTAAGCGGAAGTTTCGTTTCTTCTACAAATGGGTCCCATGGAATTGGGTTGTGTTTGCCACGTGTCTGCGTTTACCAAGTCCAAGTGAGGATGAAATGGAATTTTTTTGTCTTGACATGCTCTCTTGCACTGACTAAAGTCACTAAACAAGATAGTAATTGTTTTTGACTTTATCTCCTCGACGTTTTACCTTGAATTTGAGCCGTCGATCGAATTTGAAGATTCATCAATGGTGATGATCATTCGGTTTTCTCTCCCCAGTCGGTCCATCATTAGTGTGCTGGGCCACCTGTCTACTATGAAATGTTGCTGACGCGACATAATTGTCAAATACTCCTCCAATCCAATTCAGATGACGAAGATAGGAAATACGGGATTTGGAACACATTGAATCGATAGTAGCCTATTTATTTTTCATAGACAGGAACTTCGTGTACGCATACGAACCAGGAAATTACGGATGTAATTTCTTTAAAAAATAGGTGGACATTTGCATAGATATTGTAGGAAAGGTGAACATATGTAGTCTAACCGGATTTCGGATTTCCGGTCCTTAGGTTAATTAACGCTTAATCTAAAACCGGATTTGTGATTTCCGGTCAAAGGAAAACCGGATTTGAGGTTTCCGGTCAAAGGAAAATCGGATTCGAAGTTTCCGGTCAAAGAAAACCGGATTCGAACGTTTTCACCGTCGGCCCGATTTGATTAAATCACGATTACGGAAATTCTAAGCCGAGTAAGAAAAATCTAAAGCTACCATCGTGTTCGTATCGTCGAAACGAATAAAACGGTACCGGACTTGAAGCTCGACGTCGCGGAATCGACGAGAACGGCGAAAAACGAGGAAAGAAAACGCGATCCGTCGCGAGGAAGAAGACGCGGTTCGGAACCGAAGCTTCAAGTCCGGTACCATTTTACTCGTTTCGACGATACGAACACGATGGTAGCTTTAGATTTTTCTTACTCGGCCTAGATTTTCCGTAATCGTGATTTAATCAAATCGGGCCGACGGTGAAAACGTTCGAATCATTGTCTAAGCTTCTAGTATGTTAAACTACACAACATGAGGATCATTTCTACATGAATTGCGATGAAAATAAACGACTATAAGTGGCCGGATTTTACCTTCAAAGTTCGGCCGTCGGTGAAAACGTTGAACATTAGACCGTATATCACGTTTCCGGTCATACATTAAACCGGATTTGTAAATTCGGTCCTAGCATTGCCCGGATTCGTCAATTCCGGTTTTAAACAAGATTAGTAAACCCGGATTCGTCGATTCCGGTTTTAAACATGATTAGTAAACTCCCGGAAGCATCCAAAATGTTCACCTCCCGTCCGCTACAAGATACACAAAGTACCGTACCCGCATATGAACCACAAAGTAGTTATGGGTGTTACCATTAGTTTAGGCGATTAAAATATTAGCGGGAGTATTCATTTTCAAGTGGTGACATGTCATTTAACTAAGACATCGATTTGATGATACAAAAAGAGTATCGGACAAGTTGACATATTTTCCGATCTTTAGTTGAGGAAGTTTTGGAAGGGGTGGGAGTATCATGAATGACCATCTCTCTCCATCTTTTTTTCATTCGTATGATCCTAATAAAGATAACGTCAAGGAAACTTCAAGCATTTCTTTTAACAAGGTTGTTTTTGGCTCAATAAAAGAATACATGACCCCATTCACCTCAAATGAGAATGAAGAATGGACTAAACGAGCTTAAGAAACATTCAATAAGGAAGAAAAATCAGCTCAACATAATTTGTCTTAAAGAAAGGAAGCTCAATTCAGATTAAAACAATTCAATAAAAGATTTTGAAGAAAACAAAAAAAAAATTGATTTTCGATCTATCAATGTTTAAGGAATTCCCAAAATATTTTTAAGACATCATAAAAACATCCACATTACCGTCCATATGAATTCAATTTCGTGCACTCCTATGTGCATGATCCTTCTTTAATTCTCGTTCATGACCTTCTTTGCATTATTTGCTTTCACATTTGTTCACTCGCTCCTCCTAATTTTCTACAGCCTCTTTTTATTTTCCAATTATGTATTTTGTTTTCCTATATTATGTATTTAGATTATCTAAGTATTTTAAATTTCTTATGTGATGTATTTAGCTTTTTCTAAGTGTTTTATTTTTTATTTTTTTCATGTGATGTATTTATATTCTTTAGGTTCTTTTCTATGCATCTAGATCTAGGAAAGTTAAATCTTTCATGTATTAGGCAAGAGTGGCCGAATTTGTGGTCTCTATATATGCATGTTGTCTTTTTCATGAATGGAGAATTCACACTTTGGATCTTCAAAAAATATTTGTCAAATTTTATCATTCATTTCGTAAAGTTAGTTTCTTTTTAAACCTCAAATTTATTATTTATTTTGAAAATAAGATCTCATTTAAAATTTAACCTAAAAATTTTCTATCTGAGGTTAGGAAATTCGACTATACTTGGAACAACTCTCAATTTTTCTAATTCTTTATCCCAACAATTTCATAGAACAAATGTTCGGTTAAAATCGTCGCTTTTTTTGTTAGTTTACTCGTCTCGATCGGTTTGTGTTAGCGTTCTCGTGTCTCCCATCACCCATTACGCCATCACAATTCCTCAAGTCGGACCGAAGCACCAAATTACTCCTAATCCTACAGCTTTGATTGATGTTCTTATCTACGAGAGCAAGTCGGAGTGCAAGTCGGATGTACGGTGATAAGCTCCAAGTAGATATGATCCAAAGAACATCCTTTGCTACCTTTCGAGGTTTGCTGACTTCACCATATACCACATGAATCATTTATCAAAACCTGAAGTGATTGTATACCAATCAAGAAATCATTATTTTTGATCTTAAACTTTTGAATAAGCATGTGCATGGAATTTTAAGATGTTATCAAAGTCATTAACTAACGCAAAAAACCATGAGCATATGTTGTGACAAGTTAACCTAATTAAATGAGCTTGTATGTGCTCCGCTAATCGTCATTTACGCAGACATAAAGACATGTATAATTTGAAAAAAGTAAAAAATTTCTATTTATGTATAAAAAAATTCTCCCTATGTTTAACCTATTTTATATTTTATCCCTCATTTTTTTAAAAAACATTTTATCACTCATTTAGATTAACTTTTAAATACCTCCTAGGGCCTAATCAGCATTTTTTTATGTTAAACGGTAGGAATTATATTAAAAGGAAATGTCCTGTTGGACAAGAGTTTTGATCCCTTTTTGGGAGATAATTATAATTAAAGGACATAACTGGATAATCTAAATCTAAATGAAGTATATAGTCAGCCACTTTATTACAAACATGTTTAATAAAAAAACTTAATTAAAGATAAACTTCTAGTTTTGTTTCTGATGTTGTCAATCAATAAACCATAACCAGAATTACTGGTGTTGTTACCTTGTAGTTCTCGGATCAAATGCTGACAGTCATCTTCCAAGATAAATTTATGCCTTGTACATAACTAGTGAAGATTAAAGCAGCCATTGCAGCTTTAGATTTTGCATGAAGAGCATGTTCAGCCTCTCCAATCTTTCTCGCTTCAACTTTAAAATGTTAGGTTAACAATTTAAGTTATTTTATCTCTTCATCATTTTTAATAATTTACCCAAAATATTGGTACGCTACGGTCTTGTAAGTTGAAACGGGAACGTAAACGGAAATAGCGAAATTGACAACACCGTTTTCGATTCGTTTTCGATTTTGGTTAACATGGGATTAGGGGTTAAAATTAACCCAAAATCGAAAACACCGTTATCGATTATGCAAAATATGCAAAATACAACGACCAGCTACTTCTATCAAAGCAAAAAATCCCAAGGCAAAATCGTAAACAATGTTTACGATTATAGTTAATTAAGGTTAATCTCAATTAGTGAGGAAGATCGAAAACGAGTGTTGCCGATCTTCCTATTTTTCTCCACCTCCCCTCAACTGTCACATATTGAGTGGACATTGAAACGGATACATATTTATGTAATTAATCGCAAAATATTAAACGTTAGGTCTAAATCAATAATATTCTCAACACATTATTTAAGTTAAGTTAAAAGAACAAAACACACATTGCAGGACTTATAATATAGTCTTGTTTCAAACATAAATTTTATGTAGAATAATTAACTAAAATTTGATCGCATCAATATTAATATATTTTGATAGATTAAATTATATAAGATTTGAAAAATTCGCGATGGGATCATAATTGTTTTGACAAGAATTTTGATCCCTATTGGGAGATCATTACAATTAAAGGACATAACTGGATAATTTAAATCTAAGTGAGCTATATAATCAACCACTTTATTACAAACACGTTTAACAGAAAACTTAATTAAAGGTGAACTTCTAGTTTTGTTTCTGATGTTGTCAATCAATAAACCATAACCAGAATTTTTTTGGTGTTGTTGCTTTGTAGTTTTCGGATCAAATGCTGACAGTCACCTTCTAAGATGAATTTCTGCCATGATACGCTACTAGTGAAGAGTAAAGCAGCCATTGCAGCTTTAGATTCTGCCATGAAGAGCATCTTCAACCTCTCCAATCTTTCCAGCTTCAACTTCAAATGTTAGGTTTATAATTTAAGTTATTTTATCTCTTCCGTCATTTTCAATAATTTACTCAAAATATTACTCACTCCGTATCTAAATAGATGACGTTTTTGTTGTTTTTTTGTGTTTAAAAGTTTGACATTTTGAGAATATCAATATATTTTTTATATTTTAATCCCTCCACTAATTCTACACCACATATAATTAATAATTTAATTAGGAAAGAGAAATGTTAGAATTATAAAATAAATATAATTTTTGTATTGGAGTTAATGATTATGATATACGTAAAAATTTTAAATGTGTCAACTATTCAATACAGAGATAGTAAATGTTAGGTCTAAATCAATAATATTCTCAACACATTATTTAAGTTAAGTTAAATGAACAAAACACACATTGCATGACTTATAATCTAGTCTTGTTTCAAACATAAATTTTATGTAGAATAATTAACTAAAATCTGATCACATCAATATTAATACATTTTGATAGATTATATTATATTACATTATATTATATTAGATTTGAAAAATTCGCGGAGCGATTATAATTTTTTATCCAAAATCTTTGAAGATGTTTAAACTTAATTTATCTTACTTATAATAATTTATAATTTTGTTTTATAATAAACTAATTTTTATTAATTATTAAAAGATGATCGAATCGGTTTAAGTCGCTAGCCCGTATTAATTAATTTCTTTTAAATTTCCTAACAACATTCATCCTTTAGATAAATCATTTTTCCCGACACTATAATTCACTACGGAATCTTAGTTTCATCTCTGTATTCATGTGTGATCGGGTCTCGGAATCAACAAAAATGGAAAGAATAAAGAAGTTAAAGACTATAAGAACGTGCAAAACTAACGAAATTAAAACCATTTCTTTAATCATTAGTTTCAATCTCTTGCCTTCCAAGAAAAAAGAAATACAGCAACTTTAGATTTACTTATACTGTTATACATGAGCTAGACAATTACTCATTCTTTACGGAAATAAATTCACGATAAAAGTTTTCCATAGGAATTTAACTCTAAATAAAATGGGCAAAACTTAGATGGTGGACTTTGTGTGCTTGTATTGTTGGTCTCTTACCTAAAATTATATGTGTAAATTAAAAATACATGTCAATAACCACTAACACTAACGTCTGTCAAACAACACTATCGTGAAATCTTCTTCATTCGCCTTCCAATCTGACAAGCTTCTAGTTGACGACAAAGAATTCGGTATGGCTGGACGAACAACAACACTGACACAACCTGATTCCCCTGAGTCCGTGAATACCCGATCTTTGACCACCGTAAGCGTTGCTTCAATTTGGATTCGGACTCCAAGATCCAGTTCTTAGGTCTCTGATATTGATGAGATCAACTTGAACTAACACGGGAATTCAAAATTAAAGATTAACAAAGATCAACAGCATTTGTCCAATCTACGAATCAATAAAGAGCAACAATCCCACATGACTGGGCTGATTATCCACCAAACCAAACAATCATTCTTTCACTTGCACACAATTAATTACAAACATAAAGCTGCCAAAATTCGTTAATTCCAGTCCCAACAACAATAACAGCGACTTGTCTTGCATTGCTTTAGATCCAATACTAATTCATAATCTATGTATGCTTTCGCCCACACAATGAATAGGTCTCAGGAATCATGTCCGTAAGGAAAATAAAAATTAGTTATCTGTTTCAACCCTCTCTCTTAATTTGATCAGTGATCGATTACCCTTCAATCGTAAACAAACCAGACTTTCTCAATCGCCGACGTTGAAGCCCCAATGAATTTTTTCATTGTTGGAAATAATTCTGGAGAGATAAGAGAGGCAGATAGGAGAAAGAAGAAGAATTCACGTTAGTTTTCGTTTCACAGACGTTAGTGTTTATCATCCCAACTAGCTATATATAGTCATTAAAGTGCAAGGAGGATAAAAGAGCAGATGATTAAGCATGATAGAAAATGATTAGCCTTCCAAACGAACCATTAGGAATTTGATCTGACGGCTACCGGATAAAGCAACTTGAGCATGAACCCATATATGAAATCTCATTTAGCATGTGCCCAGTTCAAGCATGTTCTTATTAGAAGAAATTAATGTGTTGTTGATCTCTGGTCTTTTTATTGGTTAAAAGGCTGATTTCTTGTTCCAGAGTCTACGATGTGACAAGTTAGTTTATGTGTTGTAACGTTGAAAAACCTTTCGAGTTGATAATTAAGATTAGTTCGGGAGAAATGCTATGGAAGGTCGAAAATTTTCAAACGGATGATATGTCGAAAAATATAAATATGACACGTGGATGTCTTTTTTTATGTTCAATTTCATCTGCCCAAATAATTTAATTATTTCTATTTTTGTCCCTGAATTTACTTTGTCCATTCCAGCTCTTTCCTTCTTTTTTATTCCGTTTCATCTTCATCATTATCCCCACTAATTCGCTCGAGAAACGTCGACCCACTCAAGTCTTAATTCAAATTCAACTGTAATTGAAGGAGGGACTAATCACAAAAATTCGTCGAGATTCAGATCTTCATTTCGTTCCCCTCATTAATTCGACAACCCTACAAACCATTTTCTTCGAAGAGACGCGAGAGTCCAACTATGTGGGCAGATGAAGGTGAAACGGAAGTAAAAAGAGGAAAGAGTCCAAGTGGACAAAGTATATTTAGGGACAAAAATGGAAATTAGTAAATTATTTGGATGGTACATAAAAAAATATCCACGTGTCATATTTTTATTCTTCGACATACCATTCGTTTAAAAACTTTCGGACTCTATAGCATTTCTCTTAGTTCGGACAAATTATATTGAACGCTGCTGTGAATTGTGGCTAAGCAAGTTTCCTTCAGTATTTGTGATTGAGAAAACGTACTAGCCAAGTTTCAGACTTTTCTTTGCGGGTACATATAGACTATATAGTCAAGATTTTAGATTTCATATAAATTAAAGAGTTGAAGATAAAAGTATAGTAAATTAACCATCATTAAGCATTGAAAAAATTATGTGGTGTGCATAGATATAAAAATATGTTGAAAAAATGGACCGTCAATTCCTATATAACTTTAACCAAAATTTGATGAGATTGCTTATCATTTTTATCTGAGTGTTTTTCGTATATTGTAAATGAACGTATTATATAATAACTTATAAAATTAAATTTTAAATTAAATTTAAAATTATGTATTAAAATAAATTATTTACTATATATATAAAATATACAAAGCACATAAAATGTATGCTTGATGGTGGTTGAGAACAGAATGAAATTCGAAGGTGCAAGTTTTTCTTACATTAAATTTGTCAAATTGGCAACTATTTTAACAAAAATTCCATTGATGAAAAAACTCTGTTAAGATGAAGTGCTTATTATCATGCCCAATGCTGGCTATAGCTAGTGCAACTTAATTTATACAATCCTATATTGAGCTGGAGGGATGTTGGGTCCGACTGGGATTTACAATTTAGATCCGATTCGTGGATATTCCATCCGGTTCGACGGATCGAATTGAATTGAAAAGTCCAGCGAATCGAATACGGATATAGAAAATTATTATTCGAAAAATTCGATTCGATCCGATTCGATATATTATTATATTAATATAAATATAATAGTATTAATATTATTATTTTAACAATAAATACAAAACACAATACACATAACTCATTAAATAAAGTCTATTTTTTAGTGAATTTAATTAAAAGTAAAGTAAAAAATAATTAAAAAGTCTTAAAATAAAAAATATTTGTGTACATTTGACATTTTATAATGATTAAATTTAAATTTTTTGAAATTCGGATCGGATCGAGATTTTTATTTTTTTTGTGCGGATCGGATTCGGATACTAGTTGTGAATATCCGCGATCGGATCGGATAATAGCGTCCGGATTTTTCGGATCGGATCGGATCGAAAAAATTAAGGGAATATCCGATCTCCATCCGCTCCGTTGCCAACCTTAAGTGCTACCTAACAAATTTTCCTTCGATCTCTCGATACATGTTTTTTTAGAATTTTCATTTTGTCTCAAAATAAATTATTTTCATGAATCTAATTTAGATCAAAATATTTTAATTTCTTCTTTTTACTCTTATTTTTTGTGTCAATAATTTAAAAAAACATGTATTTACGGACGTTGGGATATATATGTATATATATGATCTCTAATCACAATTTCCCGGAGGGAGGTTCCAATTTCTAAGTTTAGGAGAAAAAACATTTTTTTTTTCCAAAGGACTGGAATATTGCCTCTATTTTTTGGATAAATTTAAAAATTAAAAAACATAATATATTTTGAAAGAGGAGGAAGTAATATATTGAGACATGTAGGATTGGATTTGATAGTTTAACATTCTAACTAAAGAATAAGGGATATAGTCTCAAGATCGATGTATTTGTATCTAATCTTGAGACTATATCCATATTCTTTAGTTGAATGTTAAACTATCAAATCCAATCCTACATGTCTCAATATTTCCTCCTCTTTAAAAGTATATTATGTTTTGAATTTAAATTTATCAAATGAGCAATATTCCAGTCGAAAAAAATGTTTTTCTCTAACTCGGAAATTGTGATTAGAGATGTATATATACATATATATCCCAGCACGTCTGTAGGTATGTTTTAAATTATTGTTTCAAAAAATAAGGTAAGAAGAAATTAAAATATTTTGATCTAAATTGGAATAGAACAATAATTTATTTTGAGCCAATGAAATTAAAAAAACATGTATTGAAAAACTTGAAGAAAAAACGCGAAAACGCGTGGCGGTGGGTCGGATATTTCCACCAATACCGATCGATCCGAGTCAACTTGGGCAATGTGCTCCGTCAAGGTGGATATTATGGCCATGTCGAGCTCCGTCCGTAAAATGAAATACCATAGAATCTTGTTGTCAAATCGAATTTCAAAAAATTTAAATTTAATCATTATAAAATGTCAAATCTACACAAATATTTTTTTTAAGTTTTTTAATTATTTTTTACTTTACTTTTAATTAAATTCACTAAAAAATTAGACTTTATTTAATGAGCTATGTGTATTAATATTCAAATATTTATTGTTAAAATCATAATAATACTGTATATTCTATTATATTTATATTAATATAATAATATATCGAATAAGATCGAATAATTTTGAATAATAATTTTCTATGTCCATGTCCGATTCGCGGTTTTATTCAGGTGTCCGTCCAGCCGGATGGGGCTCTCACCGAATCGGATGCAAACCAAATCCCAGCCGGATGCTTCCATCCCTCCAGCTCAATATAGAGTTGTATAAGTTGCAGATATAGCCAGCATTAGTATGATATAAGCACTTCATCTTGCTAGAAGTTTTTCATCAATAGGTACTGTTAAAATAGTTGCCAATTTGACAAATTTAATGTAAAGAAAAACTTGCACCCTGCATTGTCCTGATGTATACATGCATTTTATGTGCTGTATATTTATATGTAGTAAATAATTTATTTTAATACGTAATTTTAAATTTAATTTAAAATTATTTTATAAAGTTATTATGTCGTTCATTTACAATATCTAGAAAACATAGGATTAAAAAATGATAAACAATCTCATCAAATTTTGGTGGCGGTCCATTTTTTCAACATATGTTTTAGCAATGTTGCACCATGAAGCCGTGCTTGTGATAATTTATTACTGCTCTTTCTTCAACTCTTGAATTTATATGAAATCTAAAATGCAACATATATCTATATGTACCTG
The DNA here is from genome assembly GCA_024708375.1 of Oxalis stricta. Classification (NCBI taxonomy): domain Eukaryota; kingdom Viridiplantae; phylum Streptophyta; class Magnoliopsida; order Oxalidales; family Oxalidaceae; genus Oxalis; species Oxalis stricta. The sequence goes on along the minus strand of JANIEQ010000482.1, from coordinate 3,717 downwards.
AAAAGTCTGAAACGGCTGGTACATATATCTGTAGCCACAATTCAGCAGCGTTAATGCTATAAATCCGAAAGGAATTAAACAGTGGTATATAGAGAATAAAATATGACAAATGGATACATGCTACATCAAACAATTTACTAATTTCCATTTTTGTCCTAAATACTTTGTCCACTTGGACTCTTTCCACCTAACACTTCCGTTTCACTTTTCATCTGCCACATAATTTGAACTCTCGCTCGGCTATGCCCGGAGACCGGAGATGAATCTCGGCAATTTTGTGTTAATTCCTCCCTTCAATTACAGTTGAATTTGAATTAAGATTTTGAGTGGGTCGAGTAGTGGGGACAATGATGAGTGTGAAGCGGAGATAAGAAGAACTGGAGATGGACAAAAGTAAATTCGGGACAAGATAGAAACAATTAAATTATTTGGGCAGATGAAATTGAGCATAAAAAAAGACATCCCATAATCATATTGCCGACCATTTTGAAGAAGGGTACCGACTTTTCCTGTGCTTAATTATCAACTCGAAGGTTTTCAGCGTTACATACATAAACTAACTGGTCACATCGAAGAACTCTGGAACAAAAATCGGCACCGCAACCAATAAGGCCAGAGATCAACAACACGTGGATACAACAAGAACATGCTGAGCTGGGCACACGCTAAATAGTTTCATATATGGGTTCATGCTCAAGTTGCTTATCCAGTAGCCGTCAGATCAAATTCCTAATGGGATTTCGTTTGGAAGGCTTGCTCTTTATCCTCCGCTTGCACTGTGACTATATAACTTGGTAGGGATGATACCCAACCGAGCGAAAACTAACGTGAATTCTTCTTCTTCTCTATCTGCCTGTATCTTCTCAGAAAATTGTTTCAACAATGAAAAATTCATTGGAAAAGTCTGGTTTTGTTGATTGAAGGAGTAATCGATCACTGTAGAGACAGATAACTAATTTTTATTTTCCTTACGAGATAATTCCTGAGACCTATTCATTGTGAACATGTATAGGTGCTGAATTGAACGGTAGATCTAAAGCAATGTAGGTCGCTGTTAATGTTGTTGGGACTGAATTAACAGGTACTGACGCTTTTGTGTTTGTAATTAATTGTGTACTGTAGTGAAAGAATGATTGTTTGGAACAGTGAATGTCAACCATGTGGTGTACTGTATATTCGTAGATATGTTGTTAATCTGCATTTTGAATTCCCGTGTTGTAAGTTGTCTCATCAATATCGAGACTTTTAGAACTGGATGTGAGTCAGATAAATTGAAGCAGCTTTTGCCACGTGTCAAATTCGAGGTGACTCCAGGAATGTTGTGTCAGTGTTGTTGTTCGTCAACCATACCATTTTGTGGAAGAAGATTGGTGAAAATGAGAGACCACGTGGTGTTGCAGACGTTAATGTTAGTGGTTAGTGACATGCTGGTACAATTTGCATATACAATTTGATGAGACCAACATGTACAAGCACAAAATCCTGCATCTATTTAGAGTTAAATTCCTATGGAAAATCGTGAATTATTTCCGTAAGTAGTGGTGTCTAGCTCATGTATAACAAGTATAAGTAAATCTAAAGTTGCTGTTTTCTTTTCTTGGAAGACAGAGATTGAAACAACAAAAGTGAACAATTTCGTTAATTGCATTGTAGTCTTTAATAACATTCTTTTCAATTTTGTTGATTCCGAGACCCGGTCACACGCGATACAGGAATGAAACTAAGATTCCGTAGTGAATTATAGTGTCGGAAAAAATGATTTATCTGGGATGGATATTTATTAGGAAATTTAAAAATTGAATAACTCTGAGCTAGCTGACTTAAACGTCATCTTTAATAATTAATAAAAGTAGTTTATTAGCATGTAATATAACATAAATATCAGAAATGTATTAATATTGATGTGATTTTAATTAATTATTCTACATAAAATTTATATTTGAAACAAAACTAGGTATAAGTCATGCAATGTGTGTTTTATTCATTTAACTTTAACTAAATAATGTTAGTATTGATTTAGACCCCAACATTGCTGCTCTGCGTATTGAATAGTTGACAGCATTTTAAAATTTTCGTATATCATAATCATTAACTCAATACAAAAAATTATATTTATTTTATAATTCTTTCTCTTTTCTAATTAAATTATTAATTATATAATTGTAGAAATTGAATAGGTTAAAAATATAAAAAATATTGATATTCTCAAAATGTCAAACTTTAAACATAGCCTTGAAAATTTGATGCGGAGGTAATGTTTTTGAGTAAATTATTGGTAATTTGAGAGATAAACTAACTTAAATTATAAGCCTGAAGCAAGAGGTTGAAGATGCTCTTCATGCAGAATCTAAGCTGCAGTAATAGCCTCTTCACTAGTATCATGAAAAATTCGTACTTAGAAAGCTGTCGAAACTAAGTAACAACACCAAAAATTCTGGTATGTTTTAGTGATGACATCAGAAACAAAACTAAGTTCACCTTTAATTTAAGTTTTCTTTTGTTAAAAGCGTATTTGTAATAAAGTGGCTGATTATAGCTCACTTGGAAATTATCCAGTTATGTCCTTTAATTGTATTCTCCCAATAGGGTCAAAATTCTTGTCAAACAATTATGATCCCATCGCGAATTTTCAAATCTTATATTTAATCTATCAAAAAATATATTAATATTGATGCGATCAAATTTTAGTTAATTATTCTACATAAAATTTATGTTTGAAACAAGACTATATTATGGGGTCCTGCGATACCGATATTTTTGTTCTTTTAATAACTTAAATATCTGTTGAATATTATTGATTTAGACTAGCGTTTAATATTTTCTTAGCGTTATTACATAAATATGTATCCGTTTCAGTAACCGCTTTCAAATGTGACGTTGAGGGAAGGTGGAGAAAATGGGAAGATGCGGCAACCTGTTCGATCTTCCTCACTCGTGAATTGTACCCAATTAATATGTCGTAAACATTGTTTCTACATTTTGCCTTGGAGTTTTTGCTGATAAGTAGGCTGATATTTATATTTTTACATAATCGATAGCATTATTTTAGATTTTAGGTTGAAATCTAACCCCCAATCCTGGCAACAAATCGCTTGTCGAAAAGCATTGTTGTCAATTTATATTATTTACGTTGTTTTCAACTTACAGAGCTTCAATATTTTAGTGAAATTATTAAAAAATGATGAAGAAATTAAAACAACAAATTGTCGCATTTTAAAAATTAGCTTGAAAAATTGGAGGAGCTGTTTAAATCTAAAATTGCAATAATATAGTATGTACAAGGCATAAATTTATCTTGGGTGACTGTCCTTGTCCGAGAACTAGCTAACACCAGTAATTCTGGTTATGTTTTATTGATTGTAACGTAGAAATAGAAGTTTATCTTTAATTAAGTTTTTATTAAACATGTTTGCAATAAGTATTATTTAGATTGTCAGTTATATTTATTTCTCTATTATCTCCCAAAAAGGATCAAAATTGTCAACAGAGATTTACATTTCCTTTTAATATAATTCACACACAAATTTAACATAAAAAAATGCTGGGGAATTAGGCCTAGAGATATTTAAAGTTAATCTAAATAGTGATAAATGTTTTAAAATGAGATAAATACAAAATAGGTTAGGCATAAGAATTTTATACATAAATAGAAATTTTTTTCAAATTATACATGTCTTTGTATTACTAGTAAACTGATAGCAGTACAACAAATTTAGC
>JANIEQ010000480.1:0-16619 GCA_024708375.1 Oxalis stricta | reverse complement strand
AAATCGCCAATACCGTTTCTTCTATCTCGATGCCGCTATTGTTTTCTTCTTCCTCCTATTATCAGGCTGCCGCCAACATACTATATCGATCTTCGACTATTGTCCGCTTCTCCTCAGGCCGCCTCGATCCCATGACCATCGCACAAGGTTGAAAGCAATTGTTGATGGTGGGGTTAGAGATCTCCAATCTAGATGGGATGGGAGTGACATAACACCGACCATCATGATCGCAAGTCGCCTGAACAATCTTCGTCATCGTCTTCATGTTTCTCGGTCATCGCGGTCACGAGGAGCCAAAATATGGTGGTGGATTAGGGTTTGTTTTTCAATTTGAGGGAAATAATTGACAATGTTATATTTTAGGTTAATCAGTTAAGTCTCCATTTGGTGACTGGAAAAATAATATCCAAAAGTATCATTATTTTAAAAAGCACCATATTTCCATGTACCTAAAGTAAAATAGCTAAGTTGACTCCATTAACATCATAACTACTCCAAACTCATACTTACTAAGTTATTGTTGCTGCATACAATTAACACATTAACATTCATATTGAAATACAATTATATATCCAAATCAAATCAGTGGACCCGCTCGACGTGAAAGTCCGTATAAAAATTAATAATTTAAATATATCATATAAAAATTATATAATAGTTATGTAACGACCCGAAATCTTCGATTCTACATTGAGTTAGATTGTGAATTTCTACGTACGTTAAGTTAAAATTCGTTTTTCGTTGATAGGAAATTTTAGCCGCTTTTACTTCTATGACAAGTAACGTTCTAATTATACTGTTAGATTCGAATCGAGACGTATGGTTTCGTGTAGCTAATACACATTACTAAATTTTTTTCTACACTAAATATTACTATATGAAGTTGTATACAAAGTCCAATTACACATCCTTGATCATTCAATTGTCAATATCCTCATACTATTACATTATTACTACAACAAACACTACACACAATTCAAAGGAAGTTTCCTATACAGGACAAGTTAAGTCACCATTTTCCTACTACAAATACTAACTACAATTCCACATGTATATCTGCGTGAAATACTTCCCTTTCAACAACACAATCTTGCTGAAAATGTCTTCCATGGCAGCCATTATCCTTTGACATTCCTACACAAAGAAACAAACAAGTCAAGCCATTTTTTCTACACATGGAAAAGCCTACAATTTATACGAGAACCAGTATGTAATTTTTAGTCAAAGACATCTCACATAAGTTAAAAACAAGTTACCCTCTACACTAAATTCATCTCTGTCTCTGAGTTGGGTCACAAAATCTCATGCAATTTTAACTTTCAACAGAAAACCCTCAAATCAATTCCAAAAATGTCAAAAAAGCCAAGCTGTTATTTTTCCTAAACCTACTATACCGCCAACCTAATCAATTCTAACATTCTAACAACCTTATAAACACACTCAAAGCTATTATCATCAGGAACTAGAACACTCATCTATCATACAACGAAACCCAAGAACACATCAAACAATTCGGCAAAATAGAGCATCAACATAAAATAATTTTTCCAGAAATTAAATACTTACTCGCTCCGTGTACACCAACTTTCACCGATCATCACCATCGCCGTCGTTGAGCCGGCAGCCGACGGAGGTCACCGAGTCGACGACGAGTCAAGACTGAGTCGAGACCGAGTCAACCCTTTCCACCCAAGTCGAGCATTAATTCGACGCCCCAAACTCGTTCCGGAGCTAACCAACAAGAAACAACGATTTTAGGCCGAAAATGTTAGTTAAGAATCCCAAACTTCCAAATTCAATTCAAGTTAAATTAACGTTTTTTTTTGTCGATTCTTATGTAGAAACGTCTTCCTCCATCATAACATAAACATTATTATCTTTAATCATGGCCTAAGCTTCTGCTATCTTTGTTGTGATTTGAAGTGGTAGCCGCCAAGTATTATCTCCCCGTACACACATCCAATACCTCAATTGTTCTCCCCACATCAATATTTGCATTAAAAATTATGGGGAAAATATCTCGTCAATACCATGCCTTGCGCCCATCGATCAAAACCACAGATGTACTAAATGTTTTCCTACCCAACATCTTTATAGAATAGTAATATTTTAAACATTTGTATTTTTTAAAGAATAAACTACAATATGTTTATTCTTAAGACACGAGAGAAGAAAAATAAAAGGTCTAAATTAATTTTTCTGACTTTTTTGAAGTTTTTATTTATATTGAGTGTATAAATATCATTGACAGAGTACGTATCAACATTTTTTAGTTTTGCCAGAACTTAGAAGCACTTTGTACTACGATTCCAAATTTTCGGGCTTACATCATTTTTGAGACTCTAGGTTTTTGGATTGTTGGTGAGGACGATTTGGCATGTTGACTTTCGATGTTTATCTCTTTCTGTTCTTCTTTAAAGAGAGAGGCTCTCTTTCTCTTCGTCCCGATGCACATTTTGAGCTATTTTTTTTTATATTTTATTAATAAAAATTTAGACCAATAATCTATCTATCAATCATTTCTTTTTCTAATTTTATTTTATAGAAAAGATTAATTCACAGTGGGACTATAGCAACAATGGATATGCAATGGAATGTTTTGGCCAAATAATTAATAAAACTCATAAGTTTTCTTCTTCTCCATATATAACTATTAACTATGTGACAATAATTGGAATCAAGATAAAGTCCGACAAGTCGAAAATACTATTACGTGCGTAGCTTTAAGTATTTGTCATATTGAGTTTTCTTAAAAAATATACAAGTGAAAAGTTAATATCCTACGTCAACCACATAGTCAACACAGAGCAATTTAACATCACTTAAATGGAAAATGCTCAGACGGTTTTTATTGATGTAATAATCGGAAAAATTAATTTTAAAGGGCATTTCCTAACCATGTCAAAGTCCCTGACCATCGTCTCTTCTCTATGCACTCATACCATCTCCCCACCGTATAATCCGCCATGCCTCACCAGAAATCCACGATCACGAGGCATTACCAATACTATCTCGAAACTTGATCAGCATCGCTCTCAATTTGTAAAATAGAAAAAAATAAAAAATTTGGCAGCCAGAGACTAACGAGAGTTTAAGGATAGAGATCCCAGAGATCTGAGTAGTGTGTGGTTGAGGAGGGTTGATAGTAACTTATGTGTGAGGATGACGCGGTGATGCAAGGGCGTGAATGCTTAAGACAAGATAGATTGGATTTTAGAGTGTTGCATCGAGATCCGATGGTGGCGGCGGTGACGATGGTGACGATTTGGTAGTACTTGGTGAGAAGTCACGATCTCGATGGTACTGGGCAGAAGGTTGAAAAGGTTTTGTGTATCTATTGCGTGAATTGGTGGTGGTTAGATGAAGCTCGGCTTGGAGCTTTTGAAATTGACGGCAAGATTTGATCGATGGATAGGCGATGCCGGGATTTTTTAAAGGAGATAACATAAGTTTGAACATTTGATTGAGTTGAACAAACACGGTTAGGTTTGTATGATACAACTTTTAGTACATAAGTTTGAACATTTGATTGAGCTGAACAAACACGTTAGGTTTGTATGATACAACTTTTAGTTTTGTTGCACATGGTGGAGAGATGACAAGGAGTGTTTAATAGTCTCAAATTCTCTACTTTAGTAATTTTTTTAAAAAGATCAACATGACAAATACCTAAAGCTACACACCTAAATTCTATCTTTATTTTTTGTGTGTCCCAGTCCCTCGCACCTTCGGTACATGGTACAATGGTTTAGAGCCATACTCAGTGATCAATTGAATCAGAATGTAATCGAGATTCGTATTTATATTATGTTATTTTTAACATGTAAAATTATACTCTCTAAATAAATATTATAATGACCGCATCGTCGATTTAAGTCTTATGACTGTCTATCTCTATGATGATGCAATTACTTAGTGGACGAAGTAATGTGATTACTTCGCCATGAAGTAAGCAACTATTTAGCGACGAAGTAGTGAGACTATTTCGTGAGTAAGTAAAACAAATTACTTAGCGATGAAGTAGTACGACTACTATCGCTGATGAAGTAATATTTGTTTATTAATTACTTCGTAATAAAGTAATATTGCTTAATAGGTGAAGTAATATTATTTAGCTATGAAGTAATGCCCACTTATAAATAGGAGTTTAGAATTTTTCATTTGAAGTAAGAAATGGAGAAATGAATGAAATGTGATTTTCATTTTTCTCTATATCACTTTCTCTCTCTAAAGTTTATCTATATTGATATTGACACTTAACGCTTGAGAGATTGAAGTGTCGAAAGGAATCATTGAATATACCTAAGAGTTCATTAAGGGTCAATAGTTTTGCTATGATATAGGAATGAGGACAATCGATAACTTCTTAAGGTGAGTGTTATTTTGATTTTCACTATGAAAACGTACTTTCATGTTTTACGAAATATGAATATTATTATGCCATAGAAAAAGTTTTTATGATTGTGTACATATTCTATGGATTTATTCAATCATATGGCATGACTATGTATTTATTGTTTTAAAACTCGGGAGAACCTTCAAGTTATTCAAAGTAAAGTTTCGCTTTTATAAAGTTATGCTATATAGCGAACTCTAAAGATTTAAGTTATAAATTCGATCATGATTAGTATGACCACTTCTTGATGTAGTACTTAGGTCCTTATGTTATCCATGTTGAGATTTGCGCAAATGGTAAGCTTTACTAGAGCATTAGCCTAATGTCTAGTCCAGGTTCCGAGCACGTGTTGGAGTATGTTTTATGATATAAATTATCACTATAATAGCTAGCTACTACTTGTTTGGGATTCTTATGTTTTTCATTGATGGGGTTCGATATTTTAAGTAAAGAGTCTTTATTTAAAAAAGTTCAAAATGATTTTATTGAAAATGATTTTAGTGAAAATCTCACTGAAAAGCATTTTAGCTTACGGTTTGCTAAGAAACATGTTTTCTTTCTCTCCAGGATTATCGAAGGTAGAGTCAAAAGTGTTATATTTTATACGAGTAAAGTTAAAGTTAGGATTACGAGACAGCCAATAGGGCCCGCTTCCGCATCGTTAGGAAAGAAGAAAAAGGTACCAACAGACACCGCTCCCCGTCCTGGAAGGGGATCGAGGCGGGTGCCACAAATATTAACCACTAAAAGTATAAGAACTATCTCATCGATGAGAATCAAATATAAACTTATTAACTCTCCATCTTTTTTCGTATCGAGTTATTCTCATATGCATGTAATCATCGCTCTTATTGTCCACTCATCCATGCTTCGTCTAACTTCTCTATTCGCTGAAACTCAATTCTCTCCGTTTTTGTCTCGAATACTTATATTTTGCTCTTTTTATAGGCTCTATCGTATATTTCATGGTTGTGACAACTTAATAGTCTTGCTTTGTAACGTTTTTCATTATATATTTATTTTTATCATTATTATAATTTAATATCATCTATATAGGAGTACATTGTAATAATTAGACATTATTCCTTGTATATTTATTTTTTATCATAATTTAATATTATTTTTGTCTCCATGTTTACTCGTATTAGTTGTATCTCACATGCTATAAATCAACATCCCCCCTATTAGTCCGATCATTTTTTTCTCTTAATGTTTGTCTTTTGCTCTTTTTATAAGACATGTATACGTAATGGTTGTGCAACTTCAATAATTTTGCTTCGTAATTAATGTTTTCTATTACATATTTATTTTTGTCATTATTTAATACCACTTATGTGTATTTAATAATCAAACATTATACCGTATTTTTTTTTATCTTTATTATAATTTAATACTCACTCTTATCTTTGAATAGTTATTGTTTTTGAGGATTTATTTTATCTTTAAATAGTTGTAATTTTTAGCATTTCAATGCTCTAATTTTTATATATTTATCCCTCCACTAACTCTCTCCCCTTAATCATTTATTTAACAAAAAAAAAAAGAAAAAAAAATTATAAAGTATGAATAAATTATGCATCTAAATAAGTGATATTGGTATGCATGAAAACATGAAAACCCACATCTATTCAAAGACGGAGATAGTATCATTAATATGAGTTTTAAACACTACTCCCTCCGGTCCACTTCAAGTGTCTCATAATGAAAGTTGCGAATCTTAAAAAACAATTAATGATAGAAAAAATTACTTGTTTGCCCATCATTTATTATTCAAAAGTCATAAATGTTTATTCAAAATAAAATATTAATTTAAATAAATGCAAGGATAATATTGGAAAAAATAGCTCAAATATGCATAAATTTCATAAAGAGACACTTAAAGTGAACCAAAATAAATTTCATTACGAGACACTTGTAAATGGACCGGAAGGAGTATTATTATTTAGAGTTACACATCATAGTTAATAGGCTAGCATAAAAATTTAGATATAATTATATAGGCTTGAAAATTTTTTGTAGATAGATTCAAAATGCATAGTACTACCTCTATATTTGAACATATTTCACTTTTAGATTTTTAACACATAGCAATATCAATTAATTCAAATATATAAATTATCTTGATTTTATATTTTTCATTTTCCATTAAATTATTAATTGTATGTTGAAGAAAATTTTGTGGAGGAGTAAAAATGAAAAAAAAATTGATATTTTTAAAACGTCAACTATTTAAAGACAAAAAAGATCTCCAAAAAGATCATATTTTTATATATGGAGAGAGTATATTATAAAAATTCTTAAATAAAAATAAGTACACTCCCTCGTTCTTAAAAAATTGCGTTATTGAAGGCTTTTTTATCTTTAGATAATCGATATTTTTGGCATTAATGTAAATTTTCATACTTATCCCTCAACTAATTTTCTCACTCATGAATACTCTCTCCCTCAATTATTACTTTAATAGAAAAAAACGAAGGATAAAATTTAAAAAATAGAAATAAATTGTGGCTCTAGATTAGTGATATTGATTTGCGTGAAACATAAAAACGACTTCTATTTAAAGACGGACGTAATAATTGAAGAGAAATATGAAAAATAACTTCTAGTTAGTAGTATGTACTTTTTTTATATAATAAAAATTCAAATATTTATATACGGAAGGAGTATACTATAAAAATTCATAAATGAAAATAGTACACTCCTTGTTCTTAAATATTTACCGTTGTTCAAGACTTTTTTATCTATAGATAATTGATATATTTTGCATTTTAGTATACATTTTCATATTTATCTCTCAACTAATTCTTTCACTCGGTAATACTCTCTCCCTCAATTATTTCCTTAACGGAAAAGACAAAGGGTATAATTATAAGATATATATATATTGTGTCTCTAGTTAGTTATATTGATTTGCGTGAAATGTAAAAAAATACTTCTATTCAATGACGGAAGTAATAATTCAACTGATGTTATGAAAAATATCTTGTATTAGTAGTATGTATTTTTTTATACAATAAAAATTAATATATTTATATACTGAGGGAGTATATTATTAAAATTCATGAATAAAAATAGTACACTCCCTCGTTCTTAAAAAGTTGATGTTGTTCAAAACTTTTTAGCTCTTTGGATGGCGGTACTAATTTCATGAGTTTCCGTGATGGGTTTCGGATTAGACAGATTAGGCTTTCGAGCGTTGGTTTTGCGAAACCTATTGAGCCTTTCAATGGAATGTTTTGATGGGAGGATTAACTACTCAAATCTCGTCGAGCCTTTGGAACGTAAGCTTCAGTGCTTGGGGTTGGAGCGTTAATTACCAAAGTACTCCTTATTTTGGTTAAATTGTGTTGTTTGAAACTTTGAAGCTTCTTCCCAAAACAACGATACATTTCAATATATATTTAATGTTTCAAGAGAAATCACTAATGATAACATTCAATGTAGAAAAAGGTCAAAACTCTTTAAATATAAAAATATGTATTCTTTAATCTTTTAAATTTACAAACATCAAGTGGCTATATTTATTTTTGGTCCGACACAAGCAAACATTACATAATGTACACATAACAAAAAATTTCGTGCTCTTTTCCTCCTTATGTCTTGCTTTCTTTCCTGTAAGAAACAATAGATTGCCACACCAACAATCGCAATGGTTGTTCCGATACCGATCAAGTGAAATCCTATTACTTGGAAAGTAAGGAGCAGAAGTTAGGTATGGATCTTGCAAATGATGGGTTCTCATATTTTCGAAGTTCACGAAATAGTATATGAAATCCTTCAATAACACGAATCAAGCGTGAAATTTAAAATTCCCGAATTATGAACCGTAGATTACCTATGTGAGTTGTGCGACATGGTTTTGATACAATGCCACCGAAAGAGATGTGCCACTAGAGTTGGAAAGGTGCGGGACGAAGCTATTGCGAAAGTAGGTCGACGGGGATGGTGGTACGAGGAGATCATCGGGTTGAGGTCGAGAGCGAGAAAGTGTCAAGTGTTTCGGAGAGGAGAAAAGAAAAGAAGATGAAATAAAATTGTACTGGGGTATTTTATGTCTTTAATAACGTCGGATTAGGTGAATAATACCCTAATTATTCACAAAGCCTACGATCATCGGATTTGAGCAACTTCGGCTTCACGAAACCATGCAACCAAAAGACGCAGTATTAGGTGACTTCGGCCTACAAATCCGAATCCGACCCTAATACCCCATGCAAAGAGCACCTTTTATCTTTAGATAATTGACGTTTTTAACATTTCAATATTTATCCCTCAACTAATTCCCTCACTCATCAATACTCTCTTTCTTAATTATTACTTTCAAAGAAAACGACAAAAGGTATAATTATAAAATTGAAATAAATTGTGACTCTAGATTAGAGATATTGATTTGTGACAACATAAAAAATGACTTCTATTTAAAGACGGATGTAATAATTCAAGAGAGTTATGATAAATAACTTCTAATTCGTAAAACTATGTTTTTATATAATAAAAATTCATATATTTATATGCGGAGGGAGTATGTTATAAAAATTCATAAATAAAAATAGTACACTCTCTCGTTCTTAAATAGTTGTCGTTGTTCAAGACTTTTTTATCTCTAGATAATTGATTGTTTTTTGTATTTCAATATAAATTTCCATATTTACCCCTCAATTAATTCTCTCAAACCATTAATACTCTCTCCCTCAATTATTACTTTAATAGAAAAAGACAAACAATACAAATAAATTGGAGCTCTAGATATGTGATATTGATTTACATGAAACATAAAAAACGACTTCTATTTAAAAATTGAGATAACATTTCAAGAGAATTATGAAAAATAACTTCTAATAAATAGTATATATTTTTTTATATAATAAAAGTTCATATATTTATATACGGAAGGTGTATATTATAAAAATTCATAAATGAAAATGGTACACTCTCTCATTATTAAACAGTTACTATTGTTCAATATCTTTTATCTTTTTTTTTTTTTTCTTTTGAAATTAAGAGATAATTGAGTATTTTTGCATTTTAATCTATATTTTCATATTTATCCTTCAACTAATTCTCTCACTCATTAATATTTTCTCCCTCAATTATTACTTTAATTTTGTAAGTTTTGTTTTTTTTTTCTTCTTAATTTTTAGGTTTGAATTTTAATTATTGATCATCATAACATATATCTCTTTTTTAGATGCTGATATATATATATAATAATAATAAAATCATTATTTTTATATCATCAACTACATTAAATTTTATATCAATATCTTATTTAAATTTTTATTTTTTTTGATAATTTTTTATGTTGAAATTTTAATTATTGATCATCATAATTAAAATAGTTGTATATTTTTATATTAAAAATTGGGTTTATATAGTAGAATGATGAGTCTTAAATTATATAGTATTGATGTGGCATAAATCGAGATTATGAATCGGCACTGCAGGTGGGATAGTTTTAAAAGAGACTTAAAATACTTCAACCTAAAAATAAAGTCGATTCAAAAGAATTTCAATTTTATTTTTTTCTAAATAAAAGAATTTCAAATTTTAAAATATATTTACCATTCTACATCGACAATTTCAATAATGAGGAAATTCCAGATAGCAAGATAAAATGAAAAGATAAATGGTACTCCATAGCTTAATGAAAAAATAAAAAATGGTTGCATGTAAGAATAATTGCAGGTAATACTCACTCCATATAGTTAGTGCAGAAAAGCTGATACATTTGTGTATCCAATTTGGACTGCAAAGCAACATTTGGCATCCTAAATTAAATTAAATAAATCGGTTCATCAATGCAAATCAGAGGAAAAAGATATAGTTTTAAGTCTTCTCGATGGCTGAAAAAACTCCATCTCTCACACTCTCAGTCCTAGCTGCCACAGCTGTTTCTCTTTTGGTCTCTATTTCACCATTGCTACTTTGACCTTTTCATTTCTGCGTTCTTCTCATCTTCTTCTCTTTAGGAGATCATCTGGCTTCAAACAAATTCCTTTTTTTCTCCTCAAATGGATTCTTTTTTTTCTGAATTTTCGTTAATGATTTGTTGTATCTGAGAGCAAAACCCAATCAAGAAAATAAAAAAAAAATGGGCTCTATTGTTCCGTTTCAAGACCTAAATCTCTCACCGGAATCAGCCTCCATCCTAAATAACACCGCCACCTCTTCCTCAAACCTAACTCTGTTCCCAAAAATTGAACCCAAACAAGAGCCACTCGATTACACGCATATATCTACCACCGCCATCTCAACCGCCACAGACGCAGCTGCAGTTGACGCTGCCAACTGCCACCGGAGACAGATATATTTTCTAATTCTTCCCCGCCACCTGTTCTCCAAAATGCCCAACAGACCGACGAAAAGGTCCTATACTCCGAGTTCAGCCGCATTTCGGAGCTCTTCCGGGCTGCCTTTTCCCACCGGTTTCAAGATCAGTACGAGGAAGAAGGGCGCAGCCCAGATGCAGATTCTCAAGCTATCGTTCCCGTTCCTGAAGAAAACGCTCTCCAAATTCCGCCTCCGCCCCGTCGGTACAAGAAGCGGTCATCCGAGCTCGTCCGTGTTTCCGATATGAGCCCAGATGAGCAGCGCCACTTCCGTGATGTGTTCCGCCGCACGAGGATGGTTTACGACTCGCTCAGGGTCTTATCTGTTTTTGAGGAGATTAAACGCAGCGGCCCTGGCTTTGGGAGGCGTGCCAGAGGTGACTCACGTGCCTCTGGATTGATGAGGGAACGTGATCTCTGGCTGAATCGAGATAAGCGAATCGTGGGTTCGATCCCAGGCGTGGAAGTTGGAGACTTGTTCTTTTTCCGAATGGAGTTATGCGTTGTTGGGCTTCACGGCCATCCTCAAGCTGGCATTGATTACCTTCCAGCTAGCCAGAGCTCGAATGGGGAGCCTATTGCTACTGAGTATTGTCGTCTCTGGTGGTTATGAGGACGACGAAGATAAAGGTGATGAGATTATATATACAGGCCATGGTGGGCACGACAAGAAAAATTCAAGACAATGCGAACATCAAAAACTAGAATGTGGAAATCTTGCATTGGAGAGGAGTATGCATTACGGTATTGAGATCAGAGTCATCAGAGGTTATAAGTATGAAGGTTGTGTTAGTAGTAAAGTGTACGTTTATGATGGTCTGTATAAGATAATTGACTGTTGGTTTGATATGGGAAAGTCTGGTTTTGGGGTTTACAAGTACAAGTTGGTCAGGATTGAAGGCCAAGGGGAAATGGGTACCTCCATTTTGAGGTTTGCGGAAAGTTTGAGGACGAGGCCTTTGTCGGTAAGGCCAAGGGGTTATTTGACTCTAGACATGTCTAGGAAGAAAGAAAATGTACCGATTATGCTGTTTAATGATATTGATAATGAACAATTGCCTTTGTGTTTTGAGTATCTTCCTACTACAGTGTTTCCTCCATTTGTGTTCGAGCAGGGAAGTACTGGGAGAGGCTGTGATTGTCTTCAGGGCTGTGGAGATGGGTGCTTTTGTGCTATGATGAATGGCGGTGAGTTTGCTTATGATCAGAACGGAATCCTGTTGAGAGGAAAGCCTGTGATATTTGAATGCGGCGCATTTTGTCGGTGTCCTCCACATTGTCAGAATCGTGTGTCTCAGAAAGGGCTGAGGAATAGGCTGGAAGTGTTTAGATCGAGGGAGACAGGTTGGGGAGTCAGGTCTCTTGACTTGATACATGCTGGTGCATTTATATGTGAATATACAGGAGTTGTTCTCACAAGTGAACAAGCAAAGATTTTTGCAATGACAGGCGACAACTTGATTTATCCAAACCGGTTTCCTGAGAGATGGGCAGAATGGGGCGACTTGTCCCAGATATCTTCTGATTACGTTCGGCCGTCCTATCCGTCACTTCCACGTTTAGAATTTGCAATGGACGTGTCGTGAATGAGAAATGTTGCCTGTTATATGAGCCATAGCACAACTCCAAACGTCATGGTTCAGTTTGTAATGTATGATCACAATAATTTGATGTTCCCCCATCTTATGCTGTTTGCTATGGAAAATATTCCTCCTTTGAGGGAACTTTGCCTAGACTATGGGTTGGCTGATGAACCAGCTCAGTCAACAGAAATGCTTGCTTTATGTAACTGAACGAGATTGAAGATATATCCATAATTTTGTTCGAAGAAAACGTGGCGTTCAATGGATTAGACACACATGGGTAATCTAAACTTCATATCTAAGATGTTTTAGCTGTTAGAAAGTGGTTTGCTCAAGCTCTCGTGTAAATTTTCTTTCGAAAGATGAACTGATTGATCGAATATAATATATTATGGTTTATTGCTCGTGTTCAGTATTGGATTGTCGGCTCTGTGTAAGTGGTAGGAAGTACTTTTACCTTGTTCCGTTGCATCGCTTAGTCGTCTAACTTTCCAGCATGATTGGATGTTGCAAGTATCAGCACTTACAAAGACAAAGGAATTCATGTGCTTTTATGAACATAGAGTTTTTGTTTTATGAGTAATTATTAAAGTGTAGTCCAATTTCCAAGCATATCTCATCTTCATTGTTCTTGATATACAGCATCAACCGGGATTTCAAGTTTCCATTTCCTTTCTATGCATAGTATTTTATCTGATTAATGTGATACTGAAAGTTTGTTTTGATGTCTCATAAGTACAGTGATCAGTTTTCACTTGGGTTGTGAGCTTTATTCCATGATAAACGTTGGACCCACAACACAAGTGGTTTTGCATGGAGAGTTTCCTGTTCACCTTCTATAGGACAATCTAATGATTTGTAAGATATCTTTCTGCCATTGCCCATGATAAATTTATATTTCGTCACTTGGTACTGTTTTGTTTATGGAGTACAGTAGTTGATATTTGGAATGAATTTTGTGCGACACTTCCTCTATTAGTGAGCGATTGCAGTTTCGTTTAATCTCTCGAAGTGATAATCAAGCTATTTTGAAGACTCGTGATATTGTGATTACAGAGTGGTTTAAAAGCCTGTTAGGTTGAGGGAAGGTTATGTAGATTTCCTTGTTTCTTTTCTTAAATGAAGATTCCACTTTTTGGGAGTTGGGAATTGATTTTGGAATTTTGAGTTCGGAGGTGGCTGCAGTTTAAGTAATAATGCTCTTGTAGAAAACAATAGCATTGGTTTGAAAAAGGTCCGACTGCTATTCCAACTTAATGATGATTTGTATGATAAATGTTTGCATGCTATTTTGGCTGCCATTGTTAAGTCACATCGTATTTGTTGGGGTTTACTCATAGTTTGTTATGGTTCTTATTTAGATGATGTCGTGGCAAATGTAGAATGTACGATTGGCAGGCGAGTCTTTATTTCCACTATTTCATTCAGATCGTTGTCTTCTCCGGAGCAAATGAGGTTAGATTTATTGAAGAAGTCAGGTAAGTTAGGATATGCAAAATTTACTTGTTAATAAAATGTTGGATGCGATCCTATTTGGCAAAACTTTTCAGTCAGGAAATTATTTGTCATTTTGGAGAAAAATTCAAGTATATATCTCACTCTAGCAAAGATGTTGGCAAACACCTATGTTCGTCGATGTTCGAATTGGAAATCCTTCTACTACTTGCAAGACAATCAACTTGACTCGATGAGCACAATTTTAGAAGCAAGCAGATTTATTTTTTCCTACAAAGAATAACTAAAACTCTCCTTCCTATTCTTCTGTCTGTTTCTTATAATGACAAGTTTGATTAAATTTTCTATTTAGCTAAAATATTACTCCAAAACTAATAACATATGAATAAAGCTAGGCCAAGGCGAATTCGATCCAAGAGCTTCGAAATTAGAAATCAACAGATTAAATTCCAAAATCAGAGAGCAGGCATCGAAATCCACCTATCAGTGAACTGAAAACAGTTTCGGATTTGTGAATTTTGGATGTTCGATCATCGAACCGAACTGGACGAATCGTGTCAATCAGTTGAACAAACCTTTTATCAGTTGCAACAAGTCGGTAAATGAGAATCTCATGGCGACAAAAACATGTTTAATCTGTCTGAACTGATCTGAGCATTGCTAAGATATCTATTGGGAAGGAGTAAGTAAGATGTGTAATATTTATGTTTTGGTCTCCAATTATGTGTACGGTAGACAGAGAAAATTGTTCAAGCAACACAATTTTGACACCCACAAGTTCAAAGGAATTACAGTTTAAAGCTCATACTCGCTGTGATGCTGCCACGTCGATTAAAAAACGTATCGGGATGGATCTCGAATTGGAGGATGCATTGCATAGGGATTAAGCTTATACCTTGACAGATCTATTTTTGGTAAACGACTATATAATCGTAACCTCGTCATGAAAAAACTTTATACTTGCTGCAAACTTATATTTTGTATCCAATGAAATACAAGAACATTTTAGACTCTAAATATGTGAGATTATCGATCTGCACGTTGACTAATTCAACTTTCAAACCAACCCGATCATGTGCATTTGAATTCCATACCAACTCTGGAATGATATGTATCACAAAAAACGAAACTTTAAACAAACTTTTGTTCTTGATCATAGTACAATCTCGAGTAAGAGGATCAAAGTAAAAGTCACAAAAAGATACATAATTCTGGATAATAGTCTATTTTTGAAATCAATC
Source organism: Oxalis stricta (assembly GCA_024708375.1). Taxonomy (NCBI): domain Eukaryota; kingdom Viridiplantae; phylum Streptophyta; class Magnoliopsida; order Oxalidales; family Oxalidaceae; genus Oxalis; species Oxalis stricta. Next base: position 1,615 of record JANIEQ010000480.1, on the reverse strand, counting down.
ATCTGACACTTGTGAAGCCATCACTTTACCGGGTCAATGTAGCGATCTGTATCCGTCAAGCATCTTGAGTCATCTCTTCAATGCTTCTATCCTTCCTATCAATGTCTAAATAAAGCTTCTGCTTTACTTCCTTCTCCTTTTCATCTAACTGGAATCCGGGTGAAGGCAAACTATATTAAAATTCAAAAGATTGAATAAGAACATCAAAGTAGTACTTAGAAATTAAGCAATCTCCAACTTACAGCATCATAGACTTCATCGTTCCTCTCGAAATCACCAGCTTTCCGAGGGAGAATGTGGATGTGTACATGGGCAACTGTCTATCCAGCTTCAGGCCTATCCTATAATATAATATACAGACAACCGACTTGTATTAAAATGTGAAGATGCAAAAAAATATGCATTACTGATACAAAATGTGGATGTAGCTCACTTACTTGGATGTTAAGTGTGAGTGATGTTGCGTTATGGTAGCATTCAAGCTTACTGCCAACCTTCTGTGCTGTTTTCCACAAATCACATACTTCTTCAGCGCTTATCAGTGAAGCGTTTAACTTCACGCCTTGGGCAGATTAGCACATGTAATGTGATGTCAAGGCAAACAATTTTGTGCATAGGTCTGTACTGAAATGTAGATAGTTGCAGGAATTTCATTTTGGAAAATATTGCATCAAAAACTCCCGTAGCATCACCATGTATCATCAACACTGCAATCATCGTCTTAACGAGAAAATGTCTAGCTCAGGCCAGGCGTTTGATTGAAGAAATTGGAAGCATTCTTAGACACGTACCGTGTGAGTGAAGAGAAGTTAACGGAGAGTTTTAGTTGTTTTCGACAAACGTGAAAGTTGAACAACATAGTCCATTAGTTTATCAAACTGGCTGACAAAGTGATGCTGAAGCTAAGCTCAAATTAAGCTGATCAAATGGACACCCAACACCATTTCAGATTAGGTTAGTCAAAAATACTACTTCCCTAAAATAATTTAACAGGATAATATTATATCAACAACTGAACTATACCTCAGCCTACTACTACATATTGCTCCTTAATTTTAAAACTGAAAAATTATGATGCCATAATACATATACATCATAATTAGTCCTGAAATCACTCAAAAGCGTTGCCTTTCCACGTAGCTGTTGATAGAGGCAATAATGTCTTTTTGGGTGAAGTCAGCCGTTTTAAACTTCAATCTTCCCAGGTGTCGTCAAGTAGAGGGTAGGCTCATCATCATCATAAAGAGTTTTTAGCTGATGTAAAACCTCAGAAGCGGACTTCCTGATAACGGAAGACATATCAATATACTCGTGCTTCTGCAAGATTAACACAATAAACCGTATTAGGGGTCGCAATGTTTTAGGATAATGGGTTCGACATGGATGGAGGAAGATAACTTACCATTATAGCAATAAAAACTTCAGCATTCTTTCCCTTATCAGTTACTTTTGGATGGAACAAGACATCATTAAGAACTGCAGTAAATTTCCTGAAGAATGCCCACTCGAAACTACATATACCACTACAAGAACAGAAGAATCAAAGAAAACAACATCAATTTTCTGAGCAGACATATATGTGAGACGCCAAAAGATTGATGCTGAGTAACAAACC
>JANIEQ010000479.1:0-11840 GCA_024708375.1 Oxalis stricta | reverse complement strand
TAGCAGATTTATATTCCTCCATCTTTTATAAATTCGACTACCAAACTTTTCTCTCGATTTTTTTTTAAATATTAATATAATTAAAAAAAAATTACTCCTATAAAATAAATTTCGTAATGGTTTTCTTTTTGAATTATTTTTGTAGTCTTTCCAGCTACATAATTCTGTATTAGTATACTCTCTCTTTTTTTCGGACTTACTGCCTCCCAAATCTGGAGCTAATGCGATCATTCGAGTGCATGTTGTGAACTAAAAAACTACTCATACAATATAATGATCCAAGCATAAAAGAAATTTTGTATGATACGATATTATTAATATGTAATGTTATTATTTTTAAAGAATGTATATATATTGGTGGGCATTGCGCACGAAGTATAACATACATTATACGTACAACATATATATGTTTACCGAGATCAACCACATCGTAGTTCAACCTGGGATTTATATAGACATGAGAACAGTGCTCGTAGATCGGGCTTTCATCCGAAGGCTCCTCGTGAGGATGAAATCCCCTCTCTTGGCAATTGCGGATAGACTGATACGCCTGCCGGATCAGAAAGATGAAATATGCCATGTGGACTGCGGTAATTATGAAAAGGAGAAAAGTAAGACAGCTAAGCTAGTCTAATGTACATCGGGATAATTCTATGTTTTGATTTAATGCAACAACTTTTGCAGAAGCAGAAAGTTCTACCACGATGCATCTGTGGGGGCCATTACGCTGGAGATTGCTTCCGGCAACATAATCTACAAGCAAAGACACAGGCAAATAATAAGCTGATAAAAGAATAAAGGGATGATATGGTAGTTTAAAATTTGATCCATATCTTTTATAAAATAAAAATAGTCCTTTAAGTTTAAAAAAGTTGACATTGGTCCTTAATGTAGAAGACAAATTTTCGAGATGAGGACTGTTTATTCTCAAACATCCAAAGAACTGAAGAAGCTTCATGGTCTGGGGCCTGGTGTGATTACAGAATCAGAAGATGATCTAAAATTGCGGTCAATTCACGTTTATTAGAAGTAGACAATAGAGTGGTTTTACCAGCCTTTTGAAAAGAGAAGGGCCAGTTTTGGATTTTTGAAAAAAAGGACTAAATACTACATTATCCCATAAAAGAAAGTATTACGAGTAGTGAGTGTGAAGATCAACTGATGACATAAAAACAAGTCTTGTGTTGGGGGTGTCTGACAGGAGAAATCAGATTAGATGTAGGTAGTCAAAGTGACCGATAAGCTTCTTCAGCTTTTTCGAATATTGGAACTTTTATCTACTTTCTATTTTCCGTTGCGATTAACTCAGCATTGCTGGGATATTGAACCTTTATCTCACTTTCAATTTAGTAAGCGCACAAAAACTCCGTAGCTTGCACATTTAACAGAGCCAAATAAAACAAAAGCAGATAAACAGACAACAACAAAAAAAAAAAAACTTGAACATAAGCACAGCAATCTCACCTTTATTTCTGCAGTAGGTCCACGCCACTGGCCTTGGAGACCATTCGGGCCTAGGAACGAGTGTCTAGACAAAGTCTCCTTCTTCGGCGATATGCTAAGAGAACTGCAAATGTGAACGAAATACAATTATAAGCATCGCATATCATATATATCATCAACAACGAGAACTAATCATGGAGGAGGAATACACACAGCTTACTGAAACTGTTGGTCAACTTGTGTAGGATAGAGAACTTGAGTTTGATCATTGTTGTACTTCCACGAAGACTGAGATGACACATAGCCAGGCTGCAGTAAATTGAGTTAAAAACAACAATTAACAGACAATTTTTGAAGCATAAATTTTGGTAAACAAAAATAAGTTATGGACTATGAAATAACACTTCCAATGATTATAATGGCAGATAAGAATGCTTAACATACTATTATTAACAATTGGAAGGATCAATTTTCAGTTCTAATGCAAGCACATATGAATGTACTATCAGTTTTAGTGATTACCCTTGGAACATCTGCTCTCGAGTTAGAATTTCTGTTGGCTAGAGGTCATTCTAGAGAAGATTGGTGTGACCCATAAGAAGTACTTTCTGGGCCATCAAGTTTGAGCAATTGAGTTCCTTGATGAGCTTTATCTAGTTCATCAACTCGACGTTTGAATTCTGGACTTTATAGACTCAAGTTCATCTAACACATCGAACAATCTCTGCAGCAACAACCAAAGCACAACTGAATTAAGAGGGCACTGAACTAAGACAAGAGACTCGAAACAAAAGACTTTGGACCTTACTTTTCTATAAATTGCCTTTTGTTTTGTCTGCAAAAGCTTGATAATCCCGGTGGTTTGGTATTGTCGGAGATTAAACTGCAAAATTTGATAAATGAGCTAACTAGGCACATGAATCACGACTAACATGGGTGCCTTCCTCGTTATGAGCTGCTTACCTTGAATACCTCACAAGTATAATGTACAAATCCACAATATTATTCTGCCTGACGGTAGACACTTGACTGAAACAATTCAAAGAGACATGAGCTGGTCATGATCAAAACAACAATTTCACTTATCTGTTAAGCAAAATCTATCTAAAGGTCAAGAGTTCTGTGATAGTTATTACACATCCGGTCCGAGTACTTAAATGCTAAATCATGAATAGAATTGGAAAGTTTCATGTCCAACAGCACATGACATAGTCTAAATCTTATAACTTGAGCATGCAACATCAAATTGTACAGTTGAAAAATTTCTACTCTTCAGCACTAATTCTAAATGGATTAAACAGAAACATTCAATCTAGGAAACACACTTTCACATGAGCAAAAGTGCCAAAAATTAAACTGTCATCACAAGTTAAAAAGCTGACTAACTCAACATCACATTCAGCACGAAATAACGATTAAGAATGTTAACATTGCGCATTATGTTTGGTATATTCCGATAAAACTTGAGTGCTGCATTTTCAATTTTGATCTCATGTAATTGAAAGGTTCCAGCTAATTTTCTAATTAACCAGCTAAATTACGTTGCATATAAAATTTCACTTAAAAGAGTGTTATGATCTCAGTCACAATTATATGATCTAATTAAGCTTGCCACTGCAATTTCGATAACATAAATTTATAGTAGATTCTTCACTATGACTTGAAAACGAATTGATTTAAAGTAGAATTAGAAAGAGAGACGAAACCTGTTTGAGAACGGCGATTTAATGAACCTTTTTTTCTTTCTCCATCTTCTCCCCGCCGATCAGCTTCTAAACTATGTGGACATTATACCGAGTAATTTGATTTCATATTAACAGGACAGGAAGGAAGGATTGCTCTTTCTGAGATTTCACTACTAGTACTCATGGGTAATTTGGTAAATTGTATAGTAAGTGCATAAAAGTTGTTCATTCATTTTCGCTCAATGGAAACATAACTTGTTCTGAATTTTGTTGCTTATTTTTGGTACTGTATGATCTTCTAAACTTAATCAATTTAACCAAGGTGAAACTCGTTCCTTTTCTCTATATAATCAGTTATCAGTAGGGGGTCAGAAACTGACTCAGTGATATGAATTCTGGAACATTTCCACTCAAGATAAAAGTCAGATGATATCCAACATAAGTTTGAGAGGAAAATGTATCAACTATATATGCTGCTAATGCTATCTGTAACGTAGGCATGTCTATAATGATTAAAGAAGAAGAAATCTAACATTCATGGCAAAAAGATTATTCACATTGAACTAACAATGACTAGTAGTACAAAGTATCTTCGATTAGGATTGCTGCATTAGCAGTGTGGCATAAAGGAGCTCATTCCACGAGTCTGGAATACCAGGGAGACACCAATGGCTATGGTCTTGAATCACGCCCCCACGAAGGATGACCATCTTTCCTGTAATCTGTCATCTTCGTGATGTTCAGGTAAACAATCGGCGTCTTCATCTCTGTTATGACAGATTCTAGGACTTTCATCATCTACGAATATGCTGAAAGCTGCGTGTCATTTCGTGATCGGAAGAGTCTCACCATCACAACGCCCTCCAGTGCTCCAGTGCCCTTTCCTGGAATATCGTTTATAATTAAGCTCTCAGGATTAAAATCAAAAAGTTTCGAATTTCTTCTTTTCTTTTTGTGAAATTTATTTTAGTTAGTTACCTGATGAAGTGAGAAGCTGAGTATCCCTGGAAAAAAGACTTTGGTTCGGCTAGAGTTAATGTTTGCGTCGACCCATTGTGACCATGTCGATATTGCTTTTGTGTATGCTTCTGTCACTTCTAGCCTGTTGTAGACATGGCTACCTTCCTGAAAGTAGTTATTCCTGAAAGAAGACAATATCATTTTTTTTTTCAATCAGTCCACCTAGACCAATTAGATAAAATTAATGCTGATTAGAGTAGAATCTTAAATTTTTACCCTTTGTAGGTTTTCTGGTGATTCCACCAATGACCTGTGTTGAAGATGATTATATCAGCATTGCGGTACTTGGAGGAAGATTTCTGGATCGTATCAAGCCTCAGCATTTCTCTTCGGATTCCTCCCTTATCTGAGATCTTCTCTTGAACCAAAAATGGCGATTTTACTGAAGTCTACAGAAGATTTATAGTCCTACACCATACAAAATCTGTTACTAGCAGGAAGTTTTAGCTAAATAAACTGACATCAACACAATCAAACCAAGTCACAGCCAGATACTGAACAGATTTAACCGAAAACTTCAAAACTGTCTAATGAAAAGATTCCAAAGGTTACGAATTTGGTCAGGCAAGATTTATAAATTCCAAAATTCCAAGCTTTACTTCAACCAAAGCACAGCCAAGCATTAAGCAAAGTTTCAAGCTATCTAAGGAGACTCAACTGAGAATTTGAAAGAGTAGAACCCTTGAGTCTTGAAATCATGGCGGCCGGAGACTTCAAAATCCTGGTCTTGTTGTTCAATGATTCTCTCAATGCACAAACGAGAGAACTCCACATATTCCTATTGAGAGAATCCCCGACGAACACCAGCCTCTTCCCTCTCAGCATATCCAGCATCTTTACCCCATCAAACCTGCAAATTAACAATTTTCATTCACCAAAGCAGACAGAATCGAATTCCTGATTAATTTTTTAACTAAAGAAAAATTGACCGAAAATTAATGTCCAAACCTTGGGATTTCACATCCTAGTGGCTTCCATTTGTACCTGAGATACTCTCATCAGGTCTACCATTCTTGACACAATTAAAAGTATCATCCACAAAAGGACACGACCCAGTTTCGTAAGCCGGCTTAGAATCGTCAAGAACCCATTTCCCGTCAAAGATATCGCAAGAACTGAAATCCCCTTTCGGAGCTCTCTCGACAGTAGTGATCGAAGAGAGGGTACAGTTGTTTTCAGAGTCGGAGACCAGGCAAGTATTGGAATGGGAGATTGAAGAGAAGGAAGGAGGGGTTTGGAAAAGAGAAATCGCGAATAGAAACTCGAAGCCGTGATGTTGTCTGGGTGATTAGTGAATGATGCAGAGAAGAGAAAGATTGAGAGGATGAGAAGGGAGAAGACGATGACGTGGATTTGTGAGAGAGGGAAATAGAAACGGAGGGTTCTTGAGTAGTGAATGAGAGTCGTCATGACGGACGCCATTAATGGTGGGTTTAGAGTGTAATTAATAACTGGAGATTAGGAGGGAAGATTAATGTGTGATTTAGTGGACGACTTGTTTTGGAGGGAAACAGAACTAACAGTTAGTTACTGTTATTAATTTTTTTTGAAGTTACTGTTATTAATTAATTGAACTAGTATTAAGAAAGCACACATGTACTCCTTCCAGTCTGTAAATACATATTCTTTAAAGTATTTGACACACATGAAATTAGGCAAATATTTTTTGACCAAACTACCCCCCTGACAAGCAACATAATTACATCATCACAAAACAATTACATTGTTCGTCCCTCCTCCCCTGGACCCGACGAGCGCCCGCCTCCGCATCGTCCTTTCTTCCTCCCGAACTTCGACTCGGCATGTTCTCTTTGTAGAACCCCCGTCGTTCGCCTTCTCCCCGCCTCGACGTCGTTCACCACATCTCTCGAAAGTCGGCGTCGTTTGACTAGATGTGGAACCACCACCGCTCGTCCGGACTAGATCTAGAACCACGCACCGCTCGTCTCCTCTCTCAAAGGCGACACCGTTCGCTCTTCCTCCAAAAACGACCTCTCGCAATTTCGCGGCGAAGAAGAAACGTCTCCCCTAGATCCGACGTCGTTCGATATGATGGCGGGGTGTTGGAGGTCGATCGATATGGTGGTGTTGAGGTTGGGTGATTGATCTCTCGATGATGGAGGTCGAGCAATCTGGTGGTGGCGGAGGAGAGATAGATTTTGGGTCTAATAGGAAGGCGTGCTAGGTTCTAAGAAAGAAACGGTGGCGGAGGTGGTGGGTGGTGGTGGTGGTCTGAGAGTGATTGTTTTTGTGAAGAAGATGAGTGGCGTGGAAAAAAAGGAGGTAGGGTTTTATGTTGTTTGAGATAAAAAAATTTAATCACGAAATATGAGGACTTGATTGAATATATATATATAAGGATAGAATAAGAAGATAGTGTATATTTATTTGAAATATATTAAAAATACACCTATTTTTAAATAAAATTAAAAAATTTAAAATATCATAACAGATCGGAAAGAGTACTACTTAATATTACTTATTAGAAAGTTGGATCGTTCTTTTTTTGAGTACTTAGTAAACAACAAGCACTCAAATAATCCCTTGTAGTAAATTAATTAACTGTTACACATAAACATTCGAACAATAGTTTATCAAGAGAAATTATTATTGGCAAGAGATGGATCTAAATCAATGTGATTTGCTGCTTTAAAATTTTAACAAACTTTAAATTCAATTTTTTTCAATAAATATAAGGCTTTACAATCTAAATTTGAAAATTTAACATCTTTTACTATCAATAAAATGCTGAAAAATCTTATAAAATGGAATATATACATTTCGATAGCATAAGTTAAAAGCATCATTAACAAACTAATTATCAATAATTTTACATTAGAAAATCAAATAGTTTTTTTTGGATGAACAGGCAATTTTATTAATAAAAAATGGTATAAAACCAATGTCTTTTACAACTCCAAATATTCCATATAACAAAATATAGTACTCCAAACAAAACTAATCATACTGACCAATTAGTTCATGACCTCATCAAAGAAATGGCCACGGCAATTTAGAAGACAACAAATAGTGAGTCTCTAACACTACGAACAATGGACAAAGCAGTGCACATATTACGCTGAAAAATCAATTGACTCCTTGCTGACCAGATGATATATCCCATGGCTGAGAACAATAGACGCCGAAACTGAGAAAATTTCGACTTACCCAATGTCTTTTCGAAAACCATCCAAGTCCTCATGAAGCCAACATTTAGGCTCCCTATAAACCTTGCCGAACGGCATAACAATCTACCATATATCAACGGAGAGAGCCGACAAGCAAAAAAAATAAAGTGTTCTATAGATTCATCTTTCTGCCCACAAAAACAAAAGAATGTATTTGGGCAAAGCCCCCATCTTACCGGTCAGTGCTTTAATAAATAGACGTCTCCGAACATCCATCCATAATATAAATTGATGACGAGCAGGGGGACCGAGGCCCCCAAACAAGCCCGTGCTAACAAACTTTACCTTGTTTTCGATCGAATTGCTTACAACCCGAAGCAATTGAGTACCGACCTGAAGCATGTCATGTCCATACTATAGACTTGAACTATCGAATCGGACATCGTTGAATTTTCTCCCAAGCTTCAACAAGGGGCTCTATTATTGAGAAAGTGAGCTGCCATTGGTTGAACGCCACACATCACAAACCTTAGCATCCCTACCAATGTCAAGATCAACAAAAGTGATTGAAGGAAACAAATCACAAAGAGCCCTACCATTTATCCAAGGATCAAACCAAAACGACATGTCTTTCTCCCCTAAAGTATATAACTATAAAATGGTTTAAACTAAACACGTAGTTTAAGAAGAGAACTCCAGGTAAACGCTCAAGTCCAGCCGCTTACGAACACCCCCCAAAAGCTAAGATGTCGTGATTTAGTGTTTGTGATCCAAGTGGCCCATAGGGGGAACACTTCGAGGTCAAGACTTACCAAATTTGCTTTCCTACCGCAGCCTAAACCTCCATTCTTATGATGGCAAAATGTTTTCCAAGATACAAGGCTTTTACGAGACCCCTCCAAACCAACCCACAAAAATGATCGGCACTTGGATTCAATATTTCGCACAACTAATTTGAGGAATAAAAAAAGATGGACATCAATACACCCGCATATTACGTAATACATACGAAGATAATTGTAACCTACCTACGCATAGGAAAGTGACCGCACAGACACCACCCCACGAGCCTATTGGAAATAGACTCAACAAGCTCACCACAACACTCTTTCTTAAAGAAGGTAGAAACCAAAGGAACCCCCAGTATTTGACAGAGAAGAACCCCTTCTTGGAAGCCACTCACACTAATAAGTTGTTGTCATAAAGCCAGATCACCTCCATTCAAAAAAATGGCACTTTTATCCTCATTAACATAAAGACCCGAGACAAGACCAAACACAGACTAATTGCTCTCAAATGGTTCCATCGAATTTTCAGCCACCAACTCCGACCCCGACGATCCACGACTCACGTCGACGACGCCTCTCTTTATCTTGACGATGCCACACCACCTCACCTCCAACGAAGCCGTCCATTCAGCCACACCAGGTACATGAAAAATAATTTTTAAATACTATTTTTAACCACATACGTAGGTTACGAGTGGTGAAGAAGAAAGAACATTAAAAGACGAATCAAACTTCATTTCTCCTTCATCATTGTTCAAAAAGTCTTCGGACCCATCTACTGTCGTGAAAAATCCCAACAAAATCAAATAAAAATCGATCCTTTTTCTCATTATCCACTAAAATTCAATCTGTCCATTGTCCGTTGATGCGAGATAAGCTCAAACACTAGTTCCTTCCACAACAATGGTGGATCACGCTTAGCCTCGACCATCTCTTCCATTGATTTAATCCTTTCATATTCAGTTCTGTAAGAGATTCGAGCAACTGATAAGCTCGATCGGATATAACGTCTGAGTCTCTGTTGAAGAGGCCGGAGCCCCAACATCAACGGATGCCCATGCCATAAAATCTTTTACACATCATAATCATCATCACCATGGTTTTGATAATCGGTTAGTGAACTCTTGCCGGATGAGGTTGTATAAGCATGTTTTCGGCTTGATTGTATGATGTTGTTTATATTGCCATGAATTGTTTGAGATTTCAGATGGTGAAAAAAAATTATGCCGCCAAACGTCCAAGAGCTTCCCATTCCTCCAATTTTATTTCTAATTGTCATCTTGTTTGGTAGAGGCTATGAGGAGGATTAGTTTGTTTTTATTTTGTTAAAGTTCTATTTTCTATTACTTTTAAGATTGTGTTCATGCTTATCTTATGGTTTGTCTTATCTATGGTATCTTTGTGTATAAAATTCGATAAATCTGATTGAGGATGAATGGGGTGAAATTTGAAGTTGAAGATAATACTTTGGTGTTATTTGCTTGGTAATGGCGGAGTAATAGCACTACATTCACAATTTCTGGTCGGTCGAGAACTATTAATGCTGGCCAACATGATCTCGAAATCAGCTTGCTTTATTTGAGACTATAATCTGGTTTTCAAGATAGCATGGGATCGAAATGGAGGGGATGTTGCAATGAAGGAACCAGAATTGGAGGACAAGCGTCGGTAGTCGAACTTCAATGTTGCAGGTCAAGGATGTCAGCCACAACGTGCAGAGAGTTCAGGGACCTAAGAGTAAATTCAGCTCAAATTGTGGTTATTTTATAATTTCTACTTAATTCTGTTTTAGCCCTCTCCTTTTTTATTTACGCATTAAAGAGGTGCATGTCCTCTTCAACCACTTATATATATATATGGCTTGTTATAATCATTTACATAAAGACTTTGATGAATGAAAGTGAATGGATTTGCTTGGAGCATCTCTGTAAAAATTATGGTTTATTGGCTTTGTGCCTTCTTCCCATAGTGATTTTATTAGTATCACCATTAATACTCTATTGGTAAAGCTATGAAACTTTTATCAATTAGATATTAATTGTATATTACTTTTTCTATCTTATCTTATGATCAGTAACCTAAGTTTAATTAAGTCTTAATTAAACTTAATTCATAAAACACGAAATCCTATTCTACCATTCAAACCCGATCCCGCTCCTCCCCTACCGAACACCATTCTCGTGCCTCTCTAATTCGTCCAGACCACAACCCTTGCCGCCACTTTACCCTTCTGGATTCTAAATTCGTGTATATAAATCGGTATATTGTTTTAAGTGCCGTAATGTATTTTTTGTTTCTACTCGGTTTTAATTCTATTTTTTTTATCAATGTTGTCTTTTTCTAAGAATTCTCTATTTATCGATATCTATGATGGCAAAGAAAACTTATGAATTGGTTTCTTTATCATCTAATAATGTATTTTTCTCTTCTTTTGAAAGAGTTAATAAATAATTTTTAACTGAGTCTTCATATTTTATATGCCACAAAATTCCATACTAACAACTGGATTTAATTCTTGAAATATTTTATCTAATTGTATTAATAAACTAATATTATTCATCTAGTTAGTTAGGATTTCTTTTTTATTTTGTACACAATCTAGATTTAAAATGTCTAAATTTGGTTTGGTTTCAGAAAGTGTATATTCATTTGGTAGATTCTTCCGTTTATTATTTTGATTAGAATATCTCTTTTTATACATATATTCATTATAATAGTTTTCTCTTTCTTCTTTTATATTTTGAACTAGATTCTCCTATTTCTTCTACTTTCATTCTAAATGGTAGATCATCTTCCTCGTAATCATAAACTATTTCTTCTATATCTCCTATAGAGATAATTTCTTTTGTCCATAAATGTCTTTTTCATCCTCTATTATTTTAATCGAGATAATAATTATCTTATTTTATTAATTTGGTTAGATATCATTTCTCTGTATCCACTTTAAACTATTTATGTAAGTTTATGAGGTAATTCAAGTGTTAGTTATTACTCTTCTTTTAATTTTTTCTTTTTATAATATCTCGCCATTCTTTTCAAATTTTTTGTCTTTTGAGCCTTCTAAATGTTTTCTTGAAGTTTAACGAGACAATTTTTTTGAATCATTAATTTTTTGAGAATTTCATTTAATTTATTTTGATTTATATATTCACATATATTATGATAGTGTTCCTTCGACATATCTTTGATTTTCGGTAATCATATGTTCTAAATTGTTTATCTTTTTGTCAAGAAAATCAAAAAATATTTTTAAATCATCTTTTAAATTTTATTATATCATTCAATATACCCATAGTTATACAGTTTTTAATTGTATTTTCATAATTTCTAAATTTTGTTATTTAATACTCTCTTCATCTAATTTCTTCCTGTTATGTTTGTAAGTAATTATGAGATATTTTGCAACCTGCTCTTCCTTTGTCATATACTCGCCCCTGCCCCACCGCACCTCCGCGCGCGCGCGCGCGCGCGCGCGCACCCCACCCCACCCCACCTCCCCCGCGCGCGCGCGCGCGCGCGCGCGCGCGCGCGCCGCGCCCCACCCCACCTCGTGATCTGCCACCCCGCCCCACCTCCCACCTCTCGCGCGCGCGCGCGCGCGCGCGCGCGCCGCGCACCTCCCCACCTCCCACCTCCCACGCGCGCGCGCGCGCGCGCGCGCGCCGTGTCTCTGCCCCACCCCACCCCACCTCGCGCGCGCGCGCGCGCGCCGCGCCCGCCACCTCCCCACCCCACCTCCGCCGCGCTGTGACTGCGCCCACCCCACCTCCCACCTC
>JANIEQ010000478.1:0-28478 GCA_024708375.1 Oxalis stricta | reverse complement strand
AAAAAAGGGGGTAAAAACGCGGTCCTATTAATTAATGAATGGGATAATACAAAATCTCTTTTTTTTTTTGTTTGCTACACTAAAATCTAAGATTGACAAATTTTTTTTTTGTGATGAAATGACATAATTTCAAAAAAAAAAAAAATCTTAGGTTGACTTTTGGACTTGTACATACTGTAATTATAACGTAGAAAAGAAAATCAAAGTTGCCAAAGTAAATTTCTTAATACCTTATCAAAATATAAAAATAAAATTACATAGTAATTTTTTCATTATATAACGGAGATAATGTACTTAAGTAGTTAAGTTTTAATTCAATTGAGATATGGTAAAAAAATCATCCCATCTCATGGCATGTTATCATATTCTTTTACAAATTTACTTTGATTGACAATAGTTTCTTAAAAAAACCCATATATACCCCGAATACCAGTTCAACTTCAAGTGTATCCATGGAGTACTGGCTGACCCAGATCCGGGTTGCGAGATGGATTCGCGTTGGGGTCAATTCCCTTATTCCCATACCATTTTTTCCCACTCATTGGTAGATGGATTTATGGATCGACTCGGATCAAGACTGAACAACTGTATTTGTGATATCAATCGCCAGATTGAATGGCACCCTTTAGTCCATGTACGATGAACATTGTCTAAGCAACATCTTACTGATAAACATTATTCAGCTAAAGATCATTCATGGCTGCATATAGCAACATCTTACTGATAGAAACTAAGAATTATAAATACTAGCTTATCTAAACTATTTTCAATCATAGATCGTGCACTATTGAAATCATAATTTAACTTAAAACAAGTACATACATTTTCTGATGAATAAACATTAATCCGACACCATGTTATCCTTTGAATCATCCGGAACTCGATTTGCCTTCTTCTGATTCTGCAGCAAGTATAAAATTCACGTATCTTTTAAACAATATCCACTTTGAAACAAGAGGAACTTATCTTCTTCCCATTAATATAAACAAGAATATGTGAAACACAAGAAACCATTTCTCTGGCATTACCATGTATGGCTTCCATGTTATCTTCCTTGAACACTACTAGTGGTGATCCATGAACAGAAAGAAGCATTTCACCAGGTTTTGGATGTCTTAGACTTTTCGGTGTCATCCCAATGGACAACCTTGGTTGCTCACCTTGATTAGCACTTAGCTAATGAAGCATGGAAGAGCAATGTTTAACTATACAATAATGTTCTTGGTAGAGAAAGATGAGGAAAGATATTAGGACCAGAGAGGCTTTATCAGGAAATGTTTCCAATTACGGTGTCTACAGCAATCCATTCTAGTTTCCCTAATGTATCAATGATTGACTGTGATGCTTTGGCACCAATTCATTTTACCTCACACACATCAATCCTACGGCAATTGGCTTTAATCTTTTAATCAAGGTTTGGTCCCTTATAAGTTTTCAAATGACATCACACTAAGTCAGAAGAAGTTGTGGGAAAAACATAATCTTTAATTTATTTAACAATCAGCAGAGCCTAAATAGATAATAAGATGTAGAATACGATAAATAAAAAGAAAGTACAAAACCCCTGGAGTTTGCAAACCATCTGCATGCCAAGCATCTGAGTATCAGATGGCCCATCCAAAGTCTGTAAATGGAGAAATCACTATCAGGAACGAAAATTAAGAAAGCGTTCGACCTCTCACGCAATGTCTAATTTACAACAGGACAATGCATCCATTTAAAATTGCAATGAACCATATTCTCAATTTGGCTGCAGAGACATGAAACATTCTCTCTTCCTAAAACTAAGTTATCACTGCAAATGCAAGCATTCTGGCTGAGTAAGAGGCTGAAATTATAAGATTTCAAGTCAACAGAAAACAAACAAAATTTCTGATGTTGAAATTGTCGGGACCAAGTATTCTTGTTTTCACTGCCACATCAATAACCAGGGTTAGACAAATATGAAGACATTTATTACTTATCAACAAGATTTAGCATGACATTGTACTTGGGTTAATCAGAATTTTAGCCGGAGCTGCCATTTCAAATCAGATAAGTCTAATTGATATATTTATATAGTATCTTGTGCATCAGTAGAAATGCAGTAGTATGTCAATACACAATCGCGGACTTATTACTTTAGGAAGTCGAACAATGTATGATATGGACTTACGAAATAATAATACTCATATTATAAATCACTTCACTACTTAGAATAATTTTAACTCGACAAAGATTTTTTACGAACCTTTCGTTAGAGAAACATGTATCTATGTATTTAATAAATAAATAATAAGCTTGAAGTATTAAATTCTCATTTATGAGATATATCGATTAATGTAGCTCAGATGATTCGGATTCCCGATCATTATTGGGGGTCTACGTATTGAAAAATAATAGGTAATCGAGCTATTTTTCTACCCCAAATGTAGTGAATAAAAAAATATATTCATATGCAATCGAAGAATTACAAAACGACTTTCAATTTTTTTGTAAAAAAATTAAGTCTATATTTTTATCTCGAATCAACTATGTCGTTAGTCATCGGCTTGTAACTTTTGTAGTTACGGGATTTAAAGTTTAAGAATTATTTTTGAGGATAAATCTAAAATGACTATCATTCGATTATTTTGAGGTAGTGAGATAATGACATGATATTCGCGACAAAGGCGTTTGGATGCACTTATGATAAAAAAAAAGTACGGGGACCATTATGTATTTTCGTAAAAACTATAGGGAAGAAGTGATTTTAAATCCAAATGTAATATTGCGAATGCGGCTCTAATTTGTAGCTACATGAAGCTTCGAATTTTTTTTAATTTTTTTGGGGAGAGAAGGGAATTTGCCCCGTGGCAGACGGCGATTTTAGGTTGCCGTGGGCAAAAAGGTAATTCCACATGTTTTGTGTCATTTTTGTCTAAGGCCGGATCGGTTTGATTCCTTTTTTTTGAAGATCCGGCCGGAAAGAAGTGATTGAACAGCGGTGGAGCAATAGGGTTTGGAGTTGTGTTTTGGCCAAGAATTTGTAGGTAGTTTTCACGTGAGTGCGTTTTATTGCTACCTTATATCCCCCCCCCTTATATGTCATACCTAATATATGCTTGCTAGCTATAGGGAAGAATATTAATAACAGATTAAACTTGTATGAAAATGTTACACCTAGAAATAAATATTCAATAAGAAATAGATAGATAAATAGAAAGATGACATTGATATTACTAATCTAATCTAATCTAGTGTTGCAAATTGCATTATACTACTTGTATGAAAATTAAGCTTTCTTGTGCTTGGGTGGTGGTGGTTGTGGGAAGAGAGCACTGGAAAGTCCGTCCAGCGAGGACTGCACCGATCAAAGGGCAAATCCAATACACGTAAAAGTGATCCCATGTGTTGTGCTGGTTTCTAATGTATGCCCATCCAAATGCATTAGCAGGATTCATGGAAGGTCCAGTGTAGGTGCCCCATGCAATGACCAAAGCAACAGTGGACATGGCAATCATCCATAACTTGACAAGGGACCTACGAGGGCCTTTGAGCAGAATTACAAGGACCAAAAAGCTAATTAGCAAAAGTCAACACTCCCTCAGCTATGGCTCCACTCTGTATTGAAACTTTCAGCGACGGTCCGCCGAGCAGGTGCTTGTATGCCTCTGGCATTACTTGCTTTATTGCTAAAGCTCCTCCCACACCACCGGCTGCCTGAGCGGGAAAATCACAAAACACATTAATAATTTTTGGAGAATTACCCTATTAATCAATTTGAATTTGAAAATTGAAATACTACCTGAGCGGGGAACCTCAGAGCAAAGGAAAAGAGGGAGTCGCCACCTATCCCGGCGGCGTAAAACGAGGCGTTTCCGGTTGGATTAAAGCTTGCACCACCGAGACCGGCGCCGATCGCGCTGAAGACGAACACAAAGACAAAGATAATGATAGTGGTGATAAGGAGGAAGCCCAAAGACTGGTTTGGACGCCAAGAGCAGTGGAGATTAAACCGGTCAATGCACCAAAGTCGATGAACAGAATATCCACATGAAGGTGAGAATTGCATCGCCGACAGCCGCTCTTATCGCACCACCATCCATTATACTATGTTTTTCTCGTTTTTCGCTCTCTTCTTTTCCATTGCTTTGCTTTTGTCGATTGGATATGTGTTTTGTGTTTTTTTTTTCAAATTTATGGAGAGAAGAAAAGAGAAGGTTGTTTTGGACACGGATTAGTCAACTTTGTAGAAAGAGTTTGCAGTAGATTACACCTCTACTCTAACTTGATGTCCTTATATCATCATCTGATTGTTGATAGGGAAAACAAGATTCTAATTCTATGATTTAAATTATTACTGCCTATTGAAAAATTAAATTTTCACCTATTTTGACCGGAAAGAGTATAAAATTATAATTATAATCTAATTGGATTTAAAAATAAATAAAATAACTATATTTAATTTATTATACATTTATAATTTTGTTTTTTAATAATCGACTGAACCTTAATTTATTTATCTAAAACGTCAAACGGACCAAATCAACTACCACAATTTGTAACTCCTTAGTAAAATAAGTATAACTTGAGGAATAGGTAGTGTTAAATTTTGCTAGACAATATGCTAACTTATTGCTTTCCCTCTAGACAAAAGAAAAACAACAAAAATTATATGTATGTACGCAAATCTTCCTCTAGCAACTAGGCTCAAATCTTCCTTAGTAAAAGAAAAACTACAACTGGGCGCTGGATAAGTGTCTCCTGATCAAGGTTCTTAGTCTCTAGCAACCACTTCTGAATTGCCGTTGCACAACAGAGTATACTCAACAAACAGACAAACCCTAGGCTACCAAAATTCCTCAATATCAAATTATCTAAAAATAAACAACAGTAGCTTAATTAGTTTCATCAGAAGTCTAGAACAGACACATTTGCACAAAAGAAAAGAAAAAAGTAAGCTTAACTTAACCACATGGAGTTAGCTTCTTATTTCCAGCACCTCTAGGATTTTCATCTTTCCAGTCATCCCATCTTCTAGCATTCTCTGTTCATCATCATCATCATCATCATCATCGTTGTCTTCCTCACTCGGTCCTCCAATGCGATTGTTTTCCTTGTACCACCTATGATTAGCTTCTTCCATAAGTTTTACATTTGTCTCTTGCCATTTATTCACAATCTCCATCTCCATCTCCTTTAACCCGGCTTCCTCTATGCTCATGGTTGGCAACCTTCCATGAAAATATTTTGAATTTTCAGAATAGAAAAACATATGAAATTCCGATGAGAATCAAAAGGGAATGGATATCATATATATATATACATATTGTATATGTTATACTCCTTCTGGAACAAAATATTAATCCCAGTCTAGAAATGTCCATTTAAATATACCAAAAATGAAAGGGACTAATACTTTGGGCCTCGAAAAAGTAAATATTGTTATTACCTATGACCAGGTTAGAAAACCTGAGCTGCAATTCTATCCCTCTCACTGGTTATGCTACCATTAATAAGGCTCTGTGGCCCGAATATTAATGGCTGGTGCTTGTGCTCGTGAGAATCTGCCAGCTTTGTTCGCCCTTCCAGAATATCTTGAGCCAATGTTGCACATGTAATTTGGCTGTGAAGGTTTCGCAAATGGTGATTGAGCTGCAGCTTCACGATGCCACGTTTCTGCTTTCTTGGTGCGATCGTCAAGAACAGCCTGAAACAACTCCTTCTCCCCTTCCTGATAGTAATAACATTTACTTCAAATGATAACTCAGCCCACTTGTAAAATCCTACTGCATAGTAAATGATAGGAGGAGTACCTTTTCTTGTCTTTCCTTTACAGCAGACAGCATCTCTTCCTCTTTCTTCAGCATTTCAAGAAGATCATATGACTGCAATTGCATGCAATAAAATATTTGGAGTGGAGGATTCTATTAACATTATTGAAATGTATAGACATACTATAGATAGATCATATAGGTATAGAACACAAACCTTACAGATAGCCAACGATATCGTAGTAAGGAAAGCCTGCATCATGACATGTATTTAAATATTAATGAATCTTAAAAGACTAAAAGGTTAAGTATAGGCTCATTGTACACCTAAGCCAATTCATCCATGTAAGAATTTCAATGGTAAATGCTATGCTCTCAGTCAATTTTGGAAGCAGCAAACACATCATTGATCATTTAATTATTATTCAGTCAACAGATAGTGATAATCAATTCCATCAACAGAGTTTCAAGGATATGTACTGTGAGTTTCAAGCTGTTGTATTGATACATATGCATGCTTTGGATTTGATTTTTCTTTTTGTTTTAAAAAAGGTATCTGAAAACTCAGTGTATATAGCAATAGACTAATGGCAACTGACCTCCTCGTTCTTCTTCACCATCATCATCATGTAGATCTTCTTCTCCGGCCTCAACTGGAGTTGACAAAGCAGACGCTTTACTAGACCGTCCACGTCGTTTCCTTACGGTCCTTAATTTCCATCAGTTGCGATTCTGCAGCTCTTTGGCGCCTGAATCGAGCAATCTTGGAAATGACAGATAACAAAACCACATCATAAACTAAAATTACACTTTATTTTCTAAATCAGGCATTTAAATAATCTATCAGCATAGGCAGAGTTGAAGATGAATGAAATTGACATTGATTATGGAAATTCAGAAAAAGGTGCTGAGGCTACTGGTCAAAATAAGGGTAAGACAAATTGTCATGAGATTCCGGATGGGAATTAGTGCAGTAAAGGGTCCATGCATTTATTAGATAAAGCCGACTAACTATCATTTCAGTTGTAATTTGAACCCAAAAATGTATATAAGAGGTCCCATTCAATGCAGACGATAATTACAGCTGATATTTAAGCATAAAGACAAGACTCATGCTTGTGCACCTTAAGAGCCCTTCGCTCAGCAGGAGGAAGTGAACTTCCTCGTGCAGCAGCTTCCAATTCCTCCTTGGGCACAAGTTCCATTTCCTCACAAAATGAAATGAATTCCTAGATACAATTTCATGATTGCTCATCAGGACTAAAAACACTTCAAAATGATCAAACAAACTCAGTTTACATTGAAGAATAATACTCCTGTGACCTATCTAATAGCTTACCTTTAACTTTGCTTGTGAAAAGTTTAGGATTTGCAGTCTATCATCCTGAACCACTCTTTCACTCAGCTCCGCAAGATAAAATGGAACCTGAAACAGCATCCCCAGCTCAAGCATCCAAATTTCAGAATTAATCACTAATAGTAAAATCTCGGAAACTAACCAGAATATACTTGAGATCGCTAGTACTGATATCTTCTTTGGTCTCATTCGCGGAGAACAATCCAAGCTTGTTAATCATGTGGTCGCACTTCTCTAACATTTGACAGCCTTTCCTCACAACATCCTAATCCAAAAAGAAGAAGAAGCAGAATTGAAATTGAAAAAATACAGAGTAATTGAGCGACAACAACAAAAACCCATTCAACAAATTCAGAAAGGATGTTAAGCTTGAGAAGAAGAGTGTACCTGATCGACACTCGACTCGGTTGCAGAGAAATGGATCTTCTGTGCTTGCTCGAATAGAGATGGCAGAGGCATGTCGTCCATGATCAGTTCCAGACGCCCATCGATCAAGAAATTATCGATTGAACTAAAAGAGGAAAATATATTATTGGGGTGGGGTATTTGTGGATTTGCGAAAACTTGATGTTTTAAGTTGAGATCATTCGGCATAGTAATAATAGTAGACGATAGGTAATGATTGGGTAAAAGAAAACGACAGAGTGAGTGGAGGAAGACGATTATCAGATCAGAGTTTCTTGGGTCTGCACAAATTAGGCGTTGGCGGTTCGGTTTACAATCAAATCGATCCAAAATATCAGACCATTATCGAATTGACTTAAATTTCGTCGAATTAAAATCAATTGTTATCGAGTTTTTGGACACTTTTAGTTTCAGAACAGTTTAAGTAACATCATCCTTCCTTCTTTAAATTGCTTAGAAAAAACGAATGAATGTAAATGTAATAAATCTATTGATTACATTACACTATTTGAATGAACTAAAACTCCGATCAATCTCAGGAAGTATCTCTTTTCGAGAACTAACTTGCATTTCATTAATAAGTAAGTAGCTAAACTCCTTACAAGTAATTCTGCGATTAAAAAGAGGGATAGTGTATTTAAACCCTAATCTGGACTTCAATGCAAAAGTTACATGCTTTGGAGGAAACGATCGGTTGATTGATCGAGGATAAAAGTCTGACGGGAAGAAAATCTACTATCGGACGAGATCCGTGGTTTATTCACCTAATCTCGATCCATTGGAGAGCCTCTACCAACTAACCCGGTCCGATCGGATCAACTTCTCGAAACTTCTCCAAAGTTGAGCCTTTAGCAATCTTAAGGCAACATGAGAATTACCACCTTTGAAAAGCCATGGACAAAAATCAGCTAATACCCATAATATATATCTAGAAAACAATAAAAAACTTAAAGAAAAAGTTGCAAACTAAAATTAAGGCCAAAACACCTCACCACACTAGATCTGACACGAAAAGATTGGAACCCACCGGATCAGTGACGGAGCTCTTTGAAATGACAAAGGTAGTATCTTGGTCAGCACAAGAAACTAAACAATGACAAAAAGACACACGTCG
The DNA here is from genome assembly GCA_024708375.1 of Oxalis stricta. NCBI lineage: Eukaryota > Viridiplantae > Streptophyta > Magnoliopsida > Oxalidales > Oxalidaceae > Oxalis > Oxalis stricta. The sequence continues at coordinate 19,867 of JANIEQ010000478.1, read as the reverse complement.
AGATCAGGTCCACCGCCCACCATCGTCGCCTCACACCTTGAAACCACCGAGACCCATAAAACAGAGAGGGAGTCGTAGACGTCGTGGAGTCCAACTCACTCCGATCTCCGAGTCCGCGCAGAGAGGTTAGAGGGAGCCAAACACCGGTTGCGCTTACAAGTCGCCCTTCGGCACAGAGAAGTACCTGAAAATCGATGGAAAGAGAGAGAGAGAAAGAGGCAATGAGCACCAAAATAGGTAGGATCCAAACATAAACTCAATAGATCGAGATGAGAGCAAGCCAAATGAACAATAAATAGTAGAGGGGGCCTACCACCGCCGAGAATGGGCTGACGCAGCCCCGACGGCCGGAGAGGCTGGATCTACACTTTCTTATGAAGGAAGGGAGTGATGATTATGGATTGGAGGAGGGGTAGGAGGAGGGGGTGGGGGCGGCGGCAAAAAAGGGAGGGTTTCTTTGTTTTTTTGAGAGGATTTTCTCTTTCTTTTTCAAGAAGAGAGATAAAAAAATTTGCTGTCTAAAATATCTCAATATCTTTTTGATGACTATCAAGCATTCAGATTCAATCGACGGTGGAGCGGAGCCAACAAAACCATCTTGAGAATCAAATTATAATTATCAAACTTTCGAAAAAAATCAACTTAAAATAAGAAGAAAATGTGTTTTCCATACATATAAAAAATATCATACGGGGGATTAACAATTATGTTTTTTGTGAAAGTACTTTCAACTCTATCTCCCACTAATTGTTTACTTTTACTTAGAAGTAAAATATGGGACCTTCACACATTATTTTATATACATATACATACTAATTAAAGAGCTTAATTTTCAAAAATAATTTTAATATGAAAATTTTGATAATAGAGTTATAACACGACATAAAAATATGGGTCCCATACTCTTTAGTTTGAACAGTTTAAATAAAATCGGTTGGATTTGCGTTAACATGTTTGTAATCTAATCAATTCAAATTTATTTACTAGACATGTGCGTGGACAAAAGTATCCATCGTTTAGTAGTTATTTGTCATGTTATCGACCACATCATCATTTTAAACGGAGACTTGACGTCGGGACCCGATAATTATGTTTCAAACAAGTTCGAAATCCGATGATTAGTAAGTGAAGTTAAGTAATCCGGTGATTAACCCAACCAAAATTTAGGGATCTATCGAAACAATTGTTTAAAAAATGGATATTTATTGATTAATTTTATTAAAACAAAATAAACTCATTGTCTAATTGTGATTATGCTAAAAACAAAGATAGCATTTGTTATTTGAATCAAATAACCCTTTATTCATATATAGATTTTATTTGATTTACAACATGTGTTTGTATATATCTTTAACTAATAAATCAAGCCCAACGATGACATTGAGAGTTTCCTTCCTCCGTGAGACTGCATATGTCGGTCTCATCATTCCTTTTCCTTTTTATATACTAACCACTCGCAAAGTCCACAGTCGTCCCTTTTCCCATTATAAATTTGAAACCCTTCTACTCGGTTAAGCCATCGAAATGTACAAGCAAAAAGTGCCCTTAGATCAATCCGTGCATTGAAGGAAAATTCATAACGGGCTTCCATAAGGAAGGAGTATGTGGTCCGAGATCGTCGTTTTTTGATTTACAATGAACCGTAAAGATCTGCCCTTATTGGCAACCTGTTTTGTATTATAACATATATTTTGGCATGCGAGATCTTTGTGAGGATTGAAGCAATAATCAAAACGAAGACAAGTTTATTGATGACAAACATCTTTTCTCTCTATCACTAATGATATATTATTTCCAGTACCAAAATAGATGATAAATTCTTTCTAAAATATTTTATATGTAAAAATTTACATCTATTTTGAGATAGAGGGAGTATTTTTTTTCTTGAGGATATCACTAATAATATTTGTTTTCTCCTTTTTATGTTTTCTAAATGTGTTGAAGATCATCACATTTTATAATGCCATGCCATGCGATGTTATTTCCTTTTTTCTCCCTAATATGATAGACGTATATATAGTCAACTTGGTCACTTAATTTTAAAAAATGGATTTAGTCAAATATAATCAAGTTCTTATTATGTTTATTCTGCCAAATATTTACTAGTACGTACTTTAATATTGCATATATATTATTATTTATTAATACAAGTAAAAAGTTTTACTTTCACAAAAAAGTTAAAAACACTAATTTTCAGCATCTTGTGAAGGATGTCAAATGGATTTAGTCAATATTGCATATATATTATTATTTATTTAAAAATTTCAATTGAAGAATTTACAGGATAGTGTTTAGGTTGATCGGAGAGTATTCAATGTAATAGTGCCCACTCGTTGTACGTAATCTCTCAAAGTAGATTTGTTGCATTTGATCTAAAAACATGTAGAAACAGATTTGGTGATATTTAGCTACTATGTTTCAGGTATTTTTTTTAAGTCTTCATGTTGGGATCGAACTCTCGATATATACTAATTAAGAGGCGAGGTATTTGAACCACCATCCATCAAATAGTTCTATATCTTTCGGGTATGACCTAAAACTTGAAGGCTTTTTTAAAGTGGGAAACTTTTGGAAATTACATAAATGGCACCTCAAGAACTGCAATGCGAGATGATTTGGTTCCTCAAAGAGTGTGGGAAATCTTTCTTAGCATTGTAGGCATATTGTACAACGATTGTTGTGCAAGGACATGTATTGGAATCCTAATTAAAGAAGAAAGGATTTTTCACTAAGCTTTTGAAGACTATGGTCCAATGGATCTCCTTTGAGGCTAACTCTGTTGATCATGATTTCATAAAAACTGCAGGCTAGGAAGGGGCTTAAATATTTTCATACATCGAAGTATTAACTTAAAGTTGGTAATAATACATTTCAGAAAAAGATGGTAATAATTAATCGTTGTATTAAACTTGATGGGTGTAATTGAGGTAGTAGTTATTCAAGCAGATTCATTGGGATGGGATTTTATGGGTCCGATCCCTACCCAATAAAAAGAAAGAAAAACTTCAGTGGGTCATAAAATACTTTTGAAAGCATAGGGAGGGAATGTATGGTTTACTCATTTTGTTCGTTAAACATTCTGGCCAAGTAACTGAACCTAAACACATCATAATAATACCTTTCTCCTCCCGGACCAAGAAAGAGGCATTCTTTTAGATCCCGGCTAATGGGAGCCACCTTCCGAGATCGGACGGCGGAGTTCCGATCACTGACTCGAACACTTAAGAAGATCGGGGGAATAACAGCCGTTGATGATCATCATGATAATGATTCTCCAGCTACATCATCACAAGCTGCAGCTAGATCCGAATTCAACAAAAGGCCTCTCGGATCGGGCTGGGCATTCACGAAACCTCTCAGAAGATCACTAGACTTGCCAAACGTGAGTGATTGCTTTGTTCGTCAAATTTGCATTTCTTTGTTCATCTGTTATTGAGAGCGGATGCATCTTTTTTCTTCGATAGTGTCTGATTTTATAGAACAAGAATTTATTAGCTAATCGATAATCTACATTTTGAGCTTCTGATGATGTGTGTTCGTAGCAGAGTTTTCGTTGCAATGATATGCTATTTACTTTAGGAATGTTAAGAAATTCGCATACGTTTTTGCTGACTCTAATCTTCCTATCATATCATGGGTCTAAATCCAGTTGCAAAGACGTCGTCGATGTTCAATGATCCCGTCGTTGAAATTCAGGAATTAACTGTGTTGATAAAGAATGATATTACGGCTCTAAATATGGCTCTTTCTGATCTACAAACCCTTCAAAACATGGAGATAGCAGATGGCCACTATTCAGAGGATAGGCTTGTTCATTCTGACGGCTGTCTGTGATGACTTAAAGAGCAGACTTATGGCAGAAACAAAAAGGCTTCAAGATGTTTTAACCACAAGAACTGAGGTTCTGTCCTATGTTATCATATATATATATATATATATATATATGTAATGGATTTCTTTATCTGTTCATGCAATTTTTTTTACTCATTTGCATAACGGTTCTTTCCAAGCAGAATATGAAGGCACATGAGAATAGGAAGCAGATGTTCTCTGCAAATGCGACGAGAGATAGTCCACTAAGACAACAACCTAAAACTGCAAATGACCCACCTCCCTGGTCAACTTCACCTGGTGCAACACCATCTGTGTGAGTCTTCTTTGTTTAAAGAGAAAAGGAGTCTCTCTTCCAGTTTTCGGTTAATTGAGTTTGGTTAATGGTGTTGCTCCCTTGATAACCAATGCCTATTTTCAACCTTACAAATGTTGGTTTATTGCCATCGACCCTGTTATTGTGGACAACTGAGACGATATTACACCTCATGGTTATAATTTCAACTAGTCATATCCATTTTGACTTGCGGGCATCAATTGTTTTTACAACTGAAAGGGTAGTTATTGCTTTTGCAAAGCATATACTACTCACCACCATTTGTCGTCTCTTATAGAGGATGACACCTTCTATTCATGTGTTATTGCATCTGCCTTATCATAAGAGCGCTGAGCTGGATTTTATTTCAAATAATATATACATATAGAACTCTAAAGTTCCAACCACTGCTAATCAATCAATAATAATTATGTTCACTTTTATCAACTTTACACTTCTCAGAGTTTTCTCCCATTTATACCTTGCAAATAATTAGATTCTCATGCATAATTTTTCTGTCTCAGTACTATGCATTGAAAGTTAATTTCATATCTATCAAGGTCCTTAAGTTTCAATTGAGCTGCATTAAGTTTAGTTTAATTTATTTTTTAAGATAACTAACAGATTTTATTTTTAAGATCCTATTGGATTTTATTTTTAAATTTCTTTTTAAGTGTAATTGGCAGGGAAAAAAATGACTTGAATTTTAATTCACCAATAAAATCTACTTTGGGGAACATCTCAATTTCATTCTTCTAATTGTATATCAGCTAATAATTGTAAATTTGATTATTGTTATTATTGTTTGCTTTGACTTGTTACTTAGTATTATTGCATGTATCTTATGAGTGTTTTCTGTGACAAATCAGATTACCAACAAATGGAGTAGCAAGTTGGCAGCCAACTGAGGTCTGGTTTTCTCCTTCAGTGCTTCTTTTCACTTTCATTCTTAGCTTTTATCTTTACATAGCAAGTTTTTAACGTCAAGTTCCTATAATGTGCACAAGTCTTATTCAGTAGATTCATTATTTTATAATAATTCTATATTAATTCCAGTGGTGATACTGAGCAGAAGAAAAAAAATCGTCCTTTTGCATCAGAACCTAAAAGCTAATCCTTCCTAAAATAAGAGTCTTGACAACATAGTGTTTATCTTTGGACTGCTTTTGTTAGAAACTAAAAGTTTGCTTGCTAAACAGGCAGAAGGCCAGGTGTGGAGAGCACCACAACACAACAAATGGAAATGTCCATGTTACAGCAGGTAGTTCCACGACAGGAGAGTTATACACAAAGTAGGACAAGTGCTCTTCACAATGTTGAATCTACAATCACAGAACTCGGTGGGATCTTCACACATTTGGCTACAATGGTTTCACAACAAGGGAATTAGCTATCAGGTATTTCCTTTTGTGTTTATTAATTTGTACAAAAACGTAGCTGATTTATTTTTATTTTTTTCTTTTGGGATCATATTGTAAACAAATCTGCCTTGGTGATGTAACCAGGATTGATGATAACATGGATGAATCGTTGTCCAATGTTGAAGGTGCTCATAGTTCATTGCTTAGGTATCTGAATCCAAATTTCATCAAACAGGTGGCTTATGATCAAGATTTTTGCGATCATTATATTGTTCTTGATGATATTCATCTTTTTCGTGGCTTGAACAATGTGATTTCTGTATCCATAACATGTATGTTAAAGCTTTTGCTTCTCCATCTGTAGCTTATAGTTTTTCTCGAGGCTCAGTGGATAAGTATATGTTCTTCGTACTGGTACCTCAAAATTGTGAACCAATTCTTTTCACTCAGATTTAGTTACCATGATATTCATGTACATTTTATCGCTTACTTAGTCAGTCATTGTAATTGTACAAATATTTCTCTTGTTTTTGAAGTACAAATATTTATCTCAATGGTATATAAATTAAGAAGCTCAATACATGAATAACACATACATTCTAGCCTACATAGGTATGGTTATTAGATCCACACGACTAATCGTCATATTTTTTCCGGATAACACCAACACTCCATGCCTCCATCTCTGAAATCACCGAAGCCACATCCTCCTGCCTCTACCACCATCAATCCCACCACCCAAGCCCACCACTGAAGCTTACCTCGTCAACTTACATGTCATGGCATTTTCAGTTCCTTAACATCTTCATGGGCTATGAACTCCTCGGTTTCCTAGATGGAACCATACCCCAGACCAGCTCAAACCATTATCTTTGGCACCATCACCACCATCCCAAACCCTGCTACGAAGCCATATATTGGCCATATCGCAGCAATACGTCCAATACATTACACCAGATTTTCTTCATTAAATTTTGGTTAAAAGTATATCAATGGAACATTTAACATCTCTTTTTTCTTAATGTATCATATTGAAGAATCTGAAAGCTTTCCTTTTACCCCATCAAAATTCAGGGTAATCGAACAATTAGATGGCGACCATGATCAGTAACATTATAAAAAATACTGGATACTATGTCAACAATAACTAAGCTCATTAGATTACGACCTAGGTTTCTCTAAATATGGTTGTCAGGATTATTAATCCATGTAAAGAAGCATGTATTTAGAGACAGAAGGGAATATTAGTTTATTATACTTTAGTTTTATGAAAAATGAAAATGCAAGAAAACAAGAATATTTCCTGAAATACATAGCTTGAATAGCACATTATTCCAGTTCTAGAGGACAAGAAAGCCGAGACCTTTCCAAAACTCGCTATAATTAATTGTTCCATCATCTGGTAAGCCTGATTTTCATATTCGATGACAAGTCACAGTTTTTAGTCTTCGGATATTAGAGCATAATGCTATTTATCAGTGAAAATTGAAAACATACATACATCCATATATAATTTGGCTAATCAAACTTGAAAGGATAAAAACCACACAGAAAAATATTTCAGCTGTACAAAAGATATCACATTTCACACAATAATCAAACCCACGGAGAGAGTTTTGGCTTTTACAGCTGAACAAAGATACAGTGAAGTTTTAGTTTGACAATATGAGATTGCTGTCAATCATGTTATGATTGGCATTGACAAGTCAGGCTGCCGATTCGGTGAACAACGAAACCAGCCTATGTAAGAATTCACATTAGTTGAATGATGAGAGACCCATTTGGAGGTTTTGAGAGAATGTACACTTAGAAATTAGGAGGTGTCGTCATCAAACATCGTCGGCATCACTCTCTTCATTGTGTGTTCCCGAGTCGGTATGTAAGCGCCTTCCATCAGGACCACAGACCTTAAATCTGTCCCAAAGAAACTATATTAATACAGTATAATCTCAATTAAATAATAAAAGTTTTCCGATTAAAAAGCCATTTTAAAGATAATCATATGTCAATTAATTAGTCAATTTTATTAGTGCCGGCAATATAAGTTTAAGGAGGTTCAGCTGTATTGTGAAAAACTAAAGTCCACAGTCTTTCTTATCCAAAAATCTGAACTAAACCTTTCGAGAACTGATTTTCCTTCCCTTGTACTTCTGGTCCCTGTTATGGGCAGCCTCCTGAAAGGAGAAAGAAATAAAATCAAATCCAATAACTAAGACCAACTACTTGGTACATGTACCAGTAACAGTATTATAATCTTTCAAATGTGAGAATCTTACGTAGGTCCATCCGACTATCGATCCACAACCAACACAGAAAATGTCAGCAACAGTATGCAATCCAGTAATCATCATTCTATCTTCACTCTCTCCAATAGAAAATGTTCACTCTGTCAGACAATGGGAGATTCAGAATTTCAATCAATAATAAAGAGTGCAAATTCCAATCATATTCAATATGTATATATATATATAAAGTCCATTAGACATTCTGATTTCCGTCATATTAAGACAGGATATTCATACCTCCTGCTGCGATTGAAAGTTGTAACATATCTAAAAACACTAAAAGGAAGAAACTAAGGTCTATTCTCTAATGACAATGTTGTCAACTGATTAAATGCTTATAATGACAATGTGATCAAATACTTGAATCACTGGGAAACTTGAGCAACAAAAAATAAATTTTAAGCAAAATGGAAACCGTTCATTGTAATACAGCAAAAGTCACAAACTGCAATTTTTGATGGCAAAAACAGACTTCAATATTACCAGACTGCCAAATAGCACTGGCTGAACGAAAACACCTTAAAACTTAAAAGGCCAAGACCAGAGTTCGGGATTGTCGGTTTAATGAGATTCTAATTCCATGTGAAAAACTTTTTACTTTTTCTGTTCTTATTTATTAATATGATGACAACGTGTCAAAAACAAAGAAAACTTACACCTTACTGAAGAGATAAGCTTTCCCATGCCTGGAATGGAAGGCCTGAATAAAAAGAGGCAAAACACCTAAAATTGTAGACGATGCTAAGTCAACTAAACCAACATGGATCAAACAATTAACAATCACAATTATCCAATACACAATTTTCATCACTCAATTAAACCGCTATCTACATACCACACTATTCTCATAGCACAAAAGAAAAGTGACATACTCAATTGCTCAAAGTCAGTGTGACTGTTTCTTGGTTTCCACATAAGAACTCATGAATGCCATAGAAAGGAAATTTCAGGAAATGTTAATAATGGTACAATGTCTTGCCCCCAAAAATGGAATTACGACGCCGATACACACACCAAACAAGTATTCAATTAAGATGATCCATCAATCTAGATGATTCTCAATAACCCAGATAAATGAAATCCAGAAAGATCAAAAAGTTGAAAAATAATTTATTACCCTGGAGACGATATCATCGACACGAGAAGATGGGTTTTACAGTGCTTGCAGGTGTAGATCTTCCCTTCAAGATTGACCACAAATAATCTGCCCATATCGGAGAAGATGGAACAAAGACTGATCAAACAAAGAGAAAAAGGTTCCCAAAATTGACTGTTAACAGATCACAGATGGTGTCTACTAGGACTAATAAGAAAGAGAGGAGAAATGAAATATATTTTGCAAATCTGATCTTTTTCTTCTCTGTGCTTTTATGTGTTGCGTAACCTGTGTTGCTGATACAAAAGTACGTGCCTGTGAAAAATATACGTTCAATATCAAGAGAATTTAAATATTTATAAAATATAAAAGAGAGAAAAAAGTAAAAAATTATAATACTAACAGAAATATATATATATATATATATCCAACCAGGAAACGGTCTTAAAATTTATGGTCGAGATATGCCAAAATAAAATTAATGATCGCATTATATTAGAAATTAAAAAAATTAATTATAAATTTTTTATTTTAAGAAATTATTTTTATTAAAATAATAATAAATCGAGAAATAAAAGATGATATTGTTAAGATATGATTCGTTCGTAAAATACGTAAAAGATAATTTAATTTTTTCTATTATACATATATCATAATATAATATACAAGTAAATGTCTATTTTTAACTTTTAGATTCGATAAATGATTATACATAAAATTATTTTGCAGTAACTTTTTTTGTTATTAACACTAATATAATAAATCAATAGTTTATAAGATACTATATATGAAAAAAAATATAAATCTTTATTTGATATAAAATTTAATAATTCATCTTTAATTCGTGTCTTGTATTATATATATTAATAAGTCTTATCAATGAATTTATTTATTTTAGAAATTATAACTTTAGTTATTTCTTATATTAATTTTTATATGAAAGAAATACTTAATTATTGGGCCATTTTCATAAAAAAATAAAAAATTACTGGGCCATTTCTTGTAATTTTTTCTGATTCTTTTAACTTTTTAAGTATATAAATTCATATTTAGTCCTAATAAATATATTAGTTTTTAATTTTAATCATTTTACATGTAAGGAGTTTAACATTTAGTCCTCATTTTTTATATACTTATTATATTTTTAGTAATTTTGTTTTTGATACAATTTGAAGCGTAATATCATTATTTAAACTATGGTTTTAATAAACGTGTTTATTTGTGATGTTTTTTTTTAAAATAAAATAAAATTAGTAGACCAAATCAAATTAAATAATTATTTATAATATGAATGTCGATATAATATTGATTTATGTTTGAAAAAAATCACTAGAGCAACTTAATTGTTTAATGGCCCTCTAATATCAACCCTTAAATGCAGTATGATAAGTTTTTTTCCTTAGACCATCTTCATTGCTAAACCCAAATGTAAAAGTTGGTTTTGATTTTGAACTGTAGTGCATGACATGACATTAAAAATTCAAATATTTTTCTCTCCCAACTTTTTTTGGAGAGCTCTTCTCTCTACAACACAAATATTATATTTTAATGTTTTATCATTAAATATGTGGGACACATAATTTATAAACCAATCAATTTTTTTATAATTTTAATTTATAAATATTTAATTTAAGTTGGGATTTAAAGGTTGGGTTTATAGAATGGAGTAAACAAATTCCAAATTATATTTTTAATCTTTCAATCTGGCATCTATATTGCCCACTCATGGCATAGTGCAAACTGAGATTTAAATTCTGGATTGGTGCTGTGTGATACCGCTAGAAAATCTATTTTTGAAACATTTAAGGATAGGAAATCAGAATTCTTTTCAGTGGACTCAGCTCGGCTGCTCATGGAGTATTATCGGCAAGATGGAGGAAAGCAATATGTTGATTCAATGGCAGAGCTTGTTGGAAAATTGAGCCAAATAGATTTTGTCTAGTTTTGTGGAGGAAACTATATATATTGGAGGAATACAACATTCTAATAATTTGCCCTCGATTTAAAAGATGAAAGATAATATGCTTGTGATTCAAGCTTTCATGTAAAGCTTTGATATCTCGACTCAACCCGAGTCAATTTTGTCTACATTAAAATCCGAAGAATATCTCACTGAGGTAAAATCTAATCCTACGTTGGCTGATGAAAAATAGAGATTGGATATATCGACATATGATGTGAAGCTTACTTTTGTTGTCAATGATGTTGGGATTAAAATACAAACACTTGATCATGTTGACCATTTATTTAATACCATTGTCCATTGATGATTTTGAGTCGAGGAAAATGTTGGAGATATTTTGCCTCTTCAAGTTACTATTGATGAATCCCTAACTTGGAAGGAGCCCCCTAATTGTATAACTCACCCATGGTGGAGAAAATGGAAAACAAAAGATAAAAGATGTGTACTCACCTTGGCGAACCTAATTCCCTTGGTTATTTGGTAAGTCACAAGAATCTGAGAATTCTCAACTCTGAGGTATATCATGATCTCTTCTCTAAAAACCCCCCCCCCCCCCGTGATGGAAATAAATTAATGCTTGAGCCTTGTTGGACAAGATGCTAGTAGAACTAATTCTAGTCGAATATCTTGTTGTGTGATAAAGTTTACTATGTATGGAAAACCTGAATTTAACTTGGGAAATGGAAAAAATGACTGCATAACATGTACTCTCGAATTTTTCTATGGTGTACCTCAATTTCCTATTGCCGTGAAGAGGTTTGAAGATATTATTTCTGAAAATATAAGTCATGTCCACACATGACTCTTGTGAAGCCTGCTTGTTTATTACCACAGAAGCTATCCAAGATACTTGACCGTAATAATTTTAAGAAGCAAATCGATCGAGGAGATGATTGTTGGGGGAAGTTGGATAATTATCCAAGAATATACTAGCTCGATTTTTTTTGTCATGGAGTTAGATTGCCAACGATTTATTTAGCTCAGATATGGTGGGAAGGAACTGATCGAATGCAAGGAAACAAAGCTCTTTCATTTTGATCCGTGGCCATCGTCCGTTTGAACTGATTAGAAAGGGAAAGAAGGAAATTACGTGCCAAACCTCTTCCCGAACTTCCTTGTAATTATCCATGCTAATGGTCTTTATATCTTTGAGCCTCTTGATCGACGATGAATGAAGCTTTCTAGTGGGGAGAATGGATATGGAGGTCTATCTCAGGTACCCTCTAGCATTTATCGGCAAGATGGAAGAAAGCAAGAATGTTGATGCAACCAATGGCAACTTGTTAGCCTATGGAGACAGCTTTCATGTGCTTCGGAATTTGAGGGCCCACATATCGCTTTAGGAAACTTGGAGGACACGCATGACTCTCTTTAAAGTTTTTGTCATGTCGTTCGTTCTATTCCAAAAGCGTTAAGACTTGTACTTCTCTTAAGTTTATTGCTAAAACTATCATTAATTTTGACGAGAAATTTAAGAAGCCGATCGGTTTGTGGCTAATTAGATTTCTTCATCCTTGAATGAAATAATACCAGACGTGAATTAAGAAGAAAAGTAAGTTTAAAGCTTCTAGCTAGTTTGTGTGAACTCTAAACACTCAATTCTCTACTCTCTCTCTTATTCTAAACTCCAAGAATCTTAGTAGCTACTCGCAATATCTATGATAATTGATTGTGGGAGTTCACTTTGAGGACAAAAAGAAAGGAGTTCTCGTTGAGAGCTTTATCAAATAGAGTTCTCTCTAACTCTGTTACTCTAGTCATGTGCATGTTGCATCCGCCATCAATGTACCATTCTGCTTCTCGATAATAATCGTTATCTCCTATGATCATTAAACATCTTCCATCATATGGTTATCATTCTCACCTCAAGCAATTTATGTTTTGACATTTTTCTTTTATATGCTTGAAACTGCCACACTCATTTATCTTTATGACTTTATTATATACCCAGTCATTCCGACTTTTGATAATATAGTAAAACTACTTATCGTTTACAAATTTCTTCCTCTTTTTTCGTTTAAAATTTATTTACATTTCAAATTCTAGTCATAATGATTTTCAATCATTTGTGCTTTATCTTGTCTATTTCATCTGCATGTTCATTTCTTTGTTAATTCCAATAAACATTCAAGTTCTCCATTTCTCTTAGTTAAAGCTTCCACGTATATCATTAATTTTTCATTCCACATATACATTAATTTCTCAATTTGATCTGCCATAAAGTCTAATTGAATCTTCAAGAAAAGTTACCTAATATTTTGGGGAGTAATTTTTAGATAAAAACTTTCTAACACGTCATTATTTAGACATACATATCATTAACTCAACTTGATAATTTCCGTTTCTGAACTCGGATGCTTTCTGCATAACCGGACAACAAATTACTATAAATGTGAAGAATAGCTCTGATCAGATCCTTTCTGGATTTACCAAATATATGTCCAATTTATTGGAAAATCTATCTATTGCTTTAACATCAATACAGAATTAGACCAAAATATATATCAGAAATGATACAACATATAAAATTATAAACAAATCTAGCATGCAAGTACCGAACAATACTAAAGGACTAACTTAATTCTCTAGGTACCAACAGAGTTTTTTTTTTTTTCTTTTTTGGAAACTCGGTATTCCAGGTGTTATACTTTACATCTAACCTACAAGACCATTACATATATCAGTAGATGATGATTTTCTGGGGTAGGAAAACTCCCGACGTTTGCTCGTTTAGAATGTCCTCACAGACAGAAAGTTTCACAATTGAACGAGAAGTGAGGTTGTGACGTTTCTGAACATCCATGAATCCACTGCTAAGAACCTGATCCACCCAATTCGCCATCTCTTTATTGCTCTTGAACAAATACTTGTCAGCCAGTAACTGCTCCATTACCTTGGAGTCAATCTCTAGCAAACAGTCAGCGCCAACGATTTTTCGAAAACATTCCGTTATGTCATCCTGAATTTTCTCTGCAAGCTTGTCGAAATCAAACGGCTTAAAATCTACAGTTGTGACCCCATGATCATTGAAATCGTGCAACCAAGTCAAGGGCAAATCAATCTCACAATTGGAATTGCTTCTTGCTTCGTTTTCTTCGGCTGGAAGGTTCAAATCCAAATTCATAGTTGCAGTCTGATTTCTCTTCCTTTTGTTCCCCGATGATCTCAAATCTTCTCTGAAAATCTCATCCCCACGAGCATGTTCAACCAATAACTTTATCGGTCTTCTTTTCGTTCTCAGTATCCTTTCTTCTGAGTAGTTAGGACACTCCTTTGTGGAAGATATATTTTTGTCTTCTTTACATACAGTTGATGTTGTCACGAATATCGCATTATTTATGCCGACTTCTCTTCCATGCGAGTCGGAAAATTTACCTGTCTTCATAGCTCGATAGAGGCTACTTTTAGCTAGCACATCAGCCTTGTCTACATTTTCAAGGAAAACAATAGATAATGGTTTCTTTCCCAACTCTCCAGCAACATAATCAACTAAAGTCTTTCCCCTGAAATTTTCATCGAACCCGTCCACTCCATCTATGGAATTTAAATCTGCAGATATAAAGTTTTCTTTGCCACCACAAATAAGCTCAGCTAGGGCAATAGCAATTTTCCTTTTAGCGTGCCTATCAGGTCCATTAAAATTTAACCACAAGCCATTTCTTGATTTTCTTCCATCAAGTTTCTCACTTGTCCTTCGGTTGTTTGCTATTGTTTGGCTAATCACACATACAGCTTCATCTTGCCAGCCGACTCTTTCTCTGAGAGCTCTGAAGAGTGTCTTGAAATAGGTAGAGTCATTTTCGTCTGCTAGACTCGAGGCATGAAGAAGAAGACGAAGAAGAAGAATGAGACGGATTGTCAGAGAGACTCCGATTGGAGACATCTGCATTTTTACAGGAAGGGGAAGCGGAGAAGATACCCAACCCCAAGTCAGTCGTTACAGAAGTTATCAATCTCGGTGATGTTTGATTATTGTCATCGACATGTGAATCGGACATGTTTTCTTCCGAAGTTTGTTTCGGTTGCGATGTAGGAATCTTTGCGGGATGCATAAACTGAGGTTCGTGCAATTCTTTTCCGTGGGCGAATAGATGCTGCCATTATTATCAACATTTTCCTTTTTGTCGCTGAGAAACTGAAATCCCAAAGCGGTTTTTGTAATTGGAGACCTGCTCGATAAGTGTTTGGTTGCCTATATTGATGATGAAGCCTGGAGCATATGCTGTCCCATTTCTTGTGCACCCCTGCAACTTTGGCACTCAATACCACTCCATCAGCTCTGGTCTGTACTGAAAAGATTAATCTGGTTTTCAAATATAATTTGAAAACATTCAACAAATTCACTGAAATTGCACAAAATACTACACCTAACTGGTTGGGGCTAAAAGCTCAATTATAACCTAACAATCAACACACCTGTGAATCAAATCCATCGTTGGGGCTAAGCTCGGTCATTTGCATCCAAGACGGCAAGCAAGATTGGTACTGATCAGCGACGGAATTAGTGAAAAGTCCATTGGATACGGCAATTACTTCTTGCTCACATTTCTCATTGCACGTTTCACATCGGCTTCCACACTGACTTGACGGATTGCTTAACGGGGCCTTCCAACTCGGAAGTTGTAGAAAAGAAACCACCAAATGGCACAAACGACTCCATCAAGCTGTTTCCGTACCATCTCAAAATAAAAATAAAACAGAACAAGGTGAGATTGAAGCATGTTTCCTAATAAACTTACATAAACAAATAACCTTTAAATAAACACAGCACGATGCAAAACAATCGACAGTATTAATAAATACATGAGTGAAATGTGGATAATATAATAAAAAGCTTCAACTTTGTGTGTTTTTATATTTTAAATAGAGTAGCATTCAGACAAAAACATGACCTAATATAATACTACTATCTCAAGAAAGAAACCAAAAGAGGCAAAGGTATATATATGTATGTATTGATGTATGCATGTATATGGACAACATTCAAATACACTGATGACTGACCTTGAAGGTCTATGAGAAGAAGTAATAATGGGCAAAAGCTGCAACTCCCAATCTTTTTCAATGGAAGGAAATCTGCTCGTAAACTTCAAATAGGTCTCATAAGTAGCCACGGCTCCGATCAACCAGACTCTGCCACTGTAAACCTGTAGCAAATTCGTCAATTCTGCTACCATCTCGCTAACAACCACCAACCCTCCGCCACCGTTATCGTCCGAGAAGAAGACATTTAAGTCTCCATAGTTAACCAAAACCCCACCACTCTGCTCCTCTAAAAGTTGACCCACTTCATCAAAT
This sequence comes from Oxalis stricta, assembly GCA_024708375.1. Classification (NCBI taxonomy): domain Eukaryota; kingdom Viridiplantae; phylum Streptophyta; class Magnoliopsida; order Oxalidales; family Oxalidaceae; genus Oxalis; species Oxalis stricta. Next base: position 3,717 of record JANIEQ010000478.1, on the reverse strand, counting down.
CTCAACCCAACCACACCACTCCATTGATAATCAGATTTATCACCACACCCAACAAATTTCTTATTTTGGTTTTCAATGCTAACCACTTTTAACTCCATTGGCAATTCGCCGTTGTTGCAGGATTACCAGCAGCCAGGTGTTTCATATAGCTCGTGAGCGTATCATAAGCAGATACACCCACAAGCAGTGGGTTCCTTCCTTTGTTTCCTCGCCAACACTTCGCTAATCCTCCTAAAATTACTGTAATGATCCGCTCCTCCGGCGAACGGAAAATCAAGCCGGCTGCTTGGACCCACAGTCCCCGGGACGACGAAATTAGGGTTTTCGTTACTGAAATTGCAGAGGAACAGAGGGGGTGGGGCAGCTCGAGAACGGAGCAGCTGAGGCAAAGGACGGATAATAGCAAGCTTGATTTCGGAGCTCCGGAAACCCGCTTCACCGAAGACCCGACTGACGACCGGGTCGTCGAGGATGGATAAGATTAGATGCTTGAGCTCGACTTTGACACAAGAAATCGAGGAAGAAGAAGAGGTCGACTGTAGGTTGTGGTAGATGTGGTAGTTTTCTGGCAGTCTCCTCTGATTCGCTTGGGAACGTTTAATCGCAGCCATGAGCGAGTTGGAAACCGGCGGAGTTGTTGACTCGGTTGTCGGAGTCTTGGTCTTGGTGGAGCTGCTGAGTTGACTCGACGGTACTCGGTCGAGCGAAACGCCGAGGCACAACTCCGAGTGCCTTGAACTGGAGACGAGGGGAGTAAGCGAGGTTCCTGGCACGCGCGCAGGCATCGCGTAAGGTGGAGGAAGGGAGGGACAGCAAGGCAGAGATTGCGTGGAGGAGAGGTCGTCTGGGCATGTCCTCTCCGGCGAGCGACGGCGACGGCCTCGTCGAGGGCGTGGGATGCTTCTGGGGTCAAGCAGTCCCTGGCGACATCTACCGGAGTCGGCATCGATAATAATCGGGTAACTAACTAATTTACAATCTGAGTTGTGATTTTATTAACCAACATCAGAAAGTACAGACATCAACTTTTTCTATACTTTTTGGAACAAGAACAGATGCTTTTTTTGATTATATTATTATTCAAGTTGTGATGTTGGAGAGACAAACAAAAAAAAAAAAAAGGAAATGTCGTGGTCGTGGTGTGGAATTTGTATGTTGTACACAAAACAAACAATTACAGTAGGAGGAAGAAGAAGAAGAAGAAGTAAAACACTAACAAACTGGGTTTTGATTTCTATCTATCTTCTACTATTAATTATACCATTAGCAAGCATTATTAGAAACAATTACTTACTATAGGTATAGATACTTTCTTTTTATTTTTCTTTCTTTTCGTTATCATAGACCACATAACATGCCTAATTATATACCCATCACAGAAAGTGATCAGAGAAAGAAAGAAAGAAAGAGTGACTACTCTGTGTGTGGTCTGTTTTGTGCTATGGTGGGACCCCACAGGGATATGAGTATTGATTCTCCTTTACTACTAGTACTTATGTTTTTAGCTAGCTTAAAAATAATACTTATATTCATATTTATATTTTTTAAAGAATAATGTAGTAATAAGTAAAGTTGAGGGGAAATTTTAAGAATTAAAATAAAGTATTTAATCCTAATTATAAATGTATTTATAAAACAATACTTGATTGGATTTTTTAAAACAAACAAACTTAATCGGTGTTAGCATGATTCCATTAATCATGTGTTTTTCTTTGAACTTAGTCAGCTATCCTGCTACCTGTCAACTACTTCTATCCTCTTATTTTCAATAGATAGGATGGTTGCATTAGGAAAGCCCGTGGGCACACAAACAAAGGTAGAATCACCCTAATCGAACCCTAACTTTATAACCCCATTCCTTATTTTTATACAGAAGTTCGGAAGTAGAAAGCTAGTCTCTACCTCTATATTTGGACATCCTGAAGCTAGAGAAACCAATCTTTAAAAAACGAAGATAGCGTCGCCTCTCCAAAACGGAGATCTATTTTGAAAAGATGGAAACGAAAATAGAAAGAACCCCAAATAGATACCAAAGAAGATAAAAAAACACAATGATAGTGGATAGGAGTAGGAACGGAACCTACTTTTTGACTAAACTAAAATGAGGGGGTATCTGACTGTGAATTCACCCGTTGTCCATCGATTACGCCTTTCGGCCCGATCTTAGGCCCCGACTCACCCTCCGTGGACGAACTCGGTTGAAGGCACATTCTTCATCTCCTTGAATCGAATGCGAGAATTGCTTATGGCAAAGGACGATGCCCACGCTTCAGGGTCGATCGAAAACACCGCCGCTCAAGTCATCTATAGTGGTAGGGTAGGGTGGGTGGTACGGTGTTTCGGATGAAGATTGCGGCCAATCTTCCTAACACGCGCTCGGCCGGAGTCCTTATATTATATGACATTCGGCGTATCCGCTAAGAAAGAGGCAATACGCCTGCATGCAGAGTGAATAAGGAACCGGGTAAAGTATTTAACCTACAGGCATAGGATCTTGCTTTGATAGTGTTTATTTATATGTATATATGTGTGTCATTGTTTTGTTTGTGGAGCTAGCTCGTAAGTAGTGGTTAGGCAAAATTTAGATCCAATTCGCGGACATCCGATCGATCCAATCGTACAAATCAGATAAAAATTTGATTCGTAGATAATTTTATTCCAATTTTTTTTAAAAAATTAATTATTTGCTAGGAAAAATTGCTAGAAATTACATATATTAAGATATGAAGGAAATATATCTTAATAAAATAATTCAATTTTTATTATTTTATATGAAATATTATTTGTTTAAAAAAATAAGTAAAGAAAATTTACAAAAAATTAAAAATATAAATTCATAAACAAAAAAATTGTTTTTAAAATTATTTTGATTATTAATAATTTATTTTTAAAATTTAATTTTGAAAAATTAATTAATAAAAAATTTTCTTTAAATAAAAAGTAATTTCTTTGGAAAATATATAAAATAATTAATTTCTAAAAAATAGAAATAAAATTATCTACATGGCAATTTTTACACGTGAGACTATACGTGTCATCGTTTTATCGATCATGATGACCATGTTAGCCACATCGGTGACACTCGCCGAAATTGAAATTCAAAACAACTTAGAGATCTTCAAATCATTTTTTTAACACATGGACCTCCAATCCTCTTTTATGGACATATGACCTAGGGATTTCACCAACATATGGACTTGAAATTTAAATATCCCAAATAATATATTGATAAATTAATTATATTTTTGGTATAAATATATATATATTTTTTATAATGTTCTGATACTAATCAACCACCTAAAGTCATTCTCTCATGAGTCATGCATCTATGACCTTACGTAGGAAGCAAACGTCTTAACTATTGGATCGTGGCCGAAATACTTTTAAATAAATTAAAATTATAAAATGTTTACCTAAAATGTAAACATAAATTGAAATTGATATTTTTTTTGGGGGTGAAAAACTCGATGGGTATCAGTTAAATACCCATTTATATACCATCGGATTTTTCTTAATACTGTAGCCGTAGAACTAACCGAAACCATCTCAAATTGATTTTGAACTTTTAAACAAAACCTTTACATGGGAATAAATAAATCAAATACTCGCTACTGCCTGTCGGGTCAGGTACCCACGAGTAATTAGTTTGCCGTTTTAAATATGGGGCTGAAGAAGTAGATGTTACTGTTAGTAATGAGTTGATGTGTATAGAAGAAA
>JANIEQ010000473.1:0-11358 GCA_024708375.1 Oxalis stricta | reverse complement strand
TTCGCATTTATCATTGGCTGCTTTCGCGTTTTTTCATAAACGTGGCATATTTTATAATTTTTTATTTTAAAATAGTCGATATTTTTAAAATAGATGGATAATATTAAATTTATTTTATATTATTAATTTTTATTTTCTTTTCCGCAACATAACAAAAAATAAATATTAATTAAACTAAACAAAAAATTTAAAACAACAAAGTAACAAAAAAACAGCTAAGTATTGGAAGATAGAAAGTAATTATTATTATTATTATTTTTATCTCGGTTCATTTCAAGCTAGTGTCTCATTGTCGCGTAATAAAAAAGTTTTAAAATATTTATTATTTAAAAATATAAATATTGTTATAGAATAATTTTTAAAATTAATATAGATATAAAATTTAAAAATATATCAATTATGTATGAATTTATAAAATGATATTTAAATATATCAAAATAAATTTTATTATAAGAGATTTTTGGTTTTTTACAATATTACATACACTTAAAATAAACCGTACTGGAAGTATGTTATAACTATATACATATATGTACGGACATAAAAGAAATAAGAATGCATACTTCGATATAGATAATTATAAACTCTTAGCTGCATGCTTATTTCATGCCTTGAAATGTGAATTCCAAGAGTTTAGGATATGATACTAACGAATTTCTCACTTTGTTTTTTTCTAATTTACTTTTCTTTATCATCATATGTATCCTTTTTAAGTCATCTTATAATGTAAGAGAGTGAATATTTATTTGTTAAATTGGTTTGTCAAGTACTTTGGCGTTGTTACAAAACAAAAAATACTTTGGCGGACATACTATCGAATATGATTCATCATATTTAAAGGGAAAGAGGTGTTAGGAGTAACAAATTAAATTAACAAGATATATTTATGGAGGGACAAATTAAATGGATTTAATTTATAACAAAATGATTCTATAGTTATTGTATCGTATCTTAAAAAATTGGAAAACTATTTCATGGATGTAGCTACAAAAACACGATGTCCAATAGAAACAAGCCCTGAACACTGAGTAAAAATAAATCTATAAATTTTATTAGGGCTTATACTAAAATTACTTCTTCAAATTTTACTGAAATTAATGCTACCTATCTATTCAAAAAGTTCTATCAAACATAAGTAGCTATATATATAGAATATTTCATCACATTTTTAACCTAATTTTAACAATATTCATACCTCGAGAAGGTAATTAATAATAAAAATGCATATATCTATATATGATGCATTATATGGTTTAGAACATGATTGATTCAAAGGGTAAATGAGTTGCCGGTGGGGACCCATATCCACCGCCCATATACACGCAGGCAGTCTTACCGAAACCATACCCATCTTCTTCCTCTTTTTTCTTTCTCTTCTTATTTTACTATTTTCTTTCTTTTTCAATCTAACCCTAACCCAAACACACTCTCTCTCTCTCTCTCTGGTCCAAAAACCTGTCTATATTCTCTCTTCCAAACTCCTAACAAGAACAACAATATCAAACATGATGAAGAGAAGCTTCAAAAGAATCAACTATGAAGAATTTGGTAGCTTACAATTACAAACGAAATTTCTCTCCTCTAATTTTAATTTCTTGTTAATTAAGTCAACATACTTGTACTAAGTTTTTTCTTTAATTTTTCTTCATTAAAGAAAAAATAAGAATCAATCCCTTAATTCTGCTCCCACTAATATTTCTCTTTCAGAATATTTTGTCTCTAATTACTTTCTCTAGATCTCCACACAATTTCATTCATCTTCATCTTCTTTCTTCTTGTAAGTGTATAAAGAGCGAGAGCAAAAATGGATCCATTAACACACTCTCTCCCACCTCCATTCCACACGCGTGACTTCCACTTACAACAACTCCATCAATTACAACAACATCAACATCAGCACCACCACCAGCAGCACCAACATCAGAATTCGGAAGACGAACAAAGCGGAAGCAGCAGTGGACTTAACCGATCCCAAAAACGGGATCGAGACGAAGCCAACAACAGCTCAGATGGAAATAAAGATCTTACTCAAGGAGGAGGAGAAAGATCAGAAATAACTAGAAGGCCACGTGGTAGGCCGGCCGGATCCAAAAACAAACCTAAGCCGCCGATCATCATCACGCGCGACAGCGCCAACGCGCTCAGGACGCACGTGATGGAGATAGCGGACGGTCACGATATCGTTGATAGCGTCATCAAATTTCGCGAGGAAGAGACAAAGAGGTGTATGTGTACTGAGTGGGACTGGTACCGTCACCAACGTTACACTGAGGCAGCCGGCTACACCGGGAGCGGTTGTTACTTTGCACGGAAGGTTCGAGATCTTATCCCTTTCGGGTTCCTTCTTACCTCCTCCGGCCCCACCCGCCGCAACCGGGTTGACTATATACTTGGCGGGTGGACAAGGTCAGGTGGTCGGAGGAAGTGTTGTGGGGACTTTGACTTGTTCAGGTCCCGTTGTGGTCATGGCCGCTTCTTTTAGTAATGCTGCTTACGAGAGGTTGCCGCTGGAGGAGGACGATGCTGCTCAGTTGATGGGAATGCCAGGTGGTGGCGGTGGTGGCAGTGGTGAACTCGGATCGCCTACCGGAGTAGGTCAACAACAACACCACCACCAGCAACAAGTTATTGGAGAACAAAATAATGCGGCTGCTCTATTCGGCCAAGGATTATCTCCTAATCTGTTAAACTCTATTCAATTACCAGCTGATCAAGCATATTGGCAATCTGGTCGCCCTCCATTTTAATTATTTCGTAATTAGGTTTTGCTAATTAACAGATCGATCGATCAATGGTCCATGATCTTCTCTTCTGGTACCCTCCTTCTCCTCTCCTCTCACTTGAATTCATGCTTTTTAGGTTGGACATTTGGCTTGTTGAGCGACATTTTATGATGAATATGTGATATGATGATCAGGTTTTTTCAAATTTTATTTTTGTTAATTCAATTGGTTAATTAATTAGTCTCTCTCTTCTTCTTTTTTTAGCTATTGGTGATTATTAAATTATAAGTATGGTCATTCTTTGCTTCGTCGATGGACTAAATGTAAAGCAAGCAATTGACTCACGTGTGATTAATTTTGAATTTATTTTATGAAATAAAGTAGGCTAGAATTTTAATAATTAAACAATTAAGTTCAAGTATATATGGATGCCTAGTTCTAGTGGATGAAAACTAATATAAAATGATTATAACTAGTTAAATACTATCGATTTTTCTTCAATAAAAAATATATGATAATGCATAGAGCCAATTACAAATTCCTAAACCTAATTAAGGTTATGATTTGCGTAGAACCTTGAAATATATAGCATGAACAAAGCTCAAACTTCTTGTCCACGACAACCTTCTATATAAGTATAATGCATATATCGTTACAATATTTACATATTGCTTCTTATCCCTTTCGTCTATGTGCTTGCGTATTCATGTGTGCGTGCCTGCATGTTTGATTTCACGATCATTGCTTTTTTTCTCAACCCGTTTTTCTCTCTTGTAATCGTCATTCGATCCGATCCGCATTGTCTCTCGAATAAGCAAAAGTACGGTTTATTAGAAGGTTGATTGAATCCACTGTTGTATTGATTGCAGAACCCTACGTACTATACATTAGATATAATCATATGTAAATCCTATAAAAATAATTAGCTTCTAAACGTGAGGATTCATTTACTCAACTCCACTCAATGAAATTAAAATTAGTTGTTGTTATAAAAGTAGAGATATGAATGAAGGCGATCAAATGTAATTAGATATTCTAACAAAATGCTAATTAATTGTCGATTTTCCAAATGTAAATTGCATAAAAATGCTATAGTTAATTAGGGAGAGGGGTAGTGTTAATTAAGTCGATCTTACTAGAATGTGGAAATATATACACATTAATGAGGATCGGTGGTTCAGATCGAAAGCATTCGCAACGTCTATTATACTTAATTTGCACTTAATTGTTGGAACTGAATTATAGATAAGAAATTCAGAATTTGTCCCCAGTGGAGAAATTATCAAGTTGTTAGGAGCTCCGCCTTAATTTGCCACTTCCTACGATAACCTAAAAAAAGGTTCCTAGTATTTTTAGGTGTTTTATTGAGTGATCCTGTACATTATCTAAAAGGTTATGTATATGACCTAGCTAGCCGTGGCGATGTGTGTTAGATTACGCCTTAATATCCATGATCCAACTTAGGATTTGCTTATATTGAAGGAGATTGTCATCTGATATCTAATTTATTTCCTGCAAGATTGTTGTACAAGTTGTCGTCTTGCTTTATCATATTCTTTCTTATCCATTTCCTTTTAAGTATAGCTTTGTTTATAATTAATTAAGTAGGAATTAACAATTTCGCTAAACCATCATTTTATATATCTTTTAAACCATTGCTCTCTTTTCTTTTTTCCTTCTATTCATTTTTTCCATGCAATATTGCTAGTATGTAATTTTTTTTATTCGTTGGCTAGGTCAATTATAATCTTCTCCTTCCAGATATATCTCCGTCAATGGTAACAGGTAAGTGTTCACAATTAATTAAATGGACGAAGATAAAATTCTACCGATAAATCTCTAAATGTTAACTCTCCGGAGTCGAACCTTCAATCTTCGAAATGAGTAAATGCTCAACTATAGTAGGCCACCACCTGATTGGATGATAATATAATACTTGAACAAACATCTTCACTAGGTATCATAGAAATAAAATTTCAAAATGGAAAGAGGTGGGGCAGCTAGGAAATGGCGTGAGGAAGGGAAAAAAGAGGGTGAAAGTGATGTAGAGGAAGAATTTTAGGAATAACGAAACATGGAAGCATGGGCTTAGGAAGTTTTCCACATAGAAATACATAAATCTCAGAGACTGATAGTCAGAGAGGTTATAAGATATGGAGACATGAAAATATTTTGGTAATTGTTTACACGTGCACTGGCCCTGACCTGAAAACGTCCATAGCTCCTTTTCGAGGCAAACCGTAAGACTTAAATTGTCATTAATCAAAACGACAACTCTCTCTACACGTAGCTAGGTTGGTATACATATATAGATGTATAATCATGTATTTATACTGTATACATTCAAGGAATGAAGAGTTTATGTATATATTTATTGACCATTTATAGTAATGTATGTCTCTATTCAGATCCTCAACTAAAAGACATTTAAAGAAGGTCGCATTCATTCATTCATTCATTCACTGCTACTTATTTCTAGATTTTGCTTTTCTCTTTATTTCCTTTCTTTTGTCGGTCAACTGATTCCTTATTTTTCAAAAGAAAGAAAGAAAGAAAGAAAATACCACATTTTCAGGTGCTTTTTATGCCAATTGTTTGCATCAATCCTTTTCTTTCTTTTTTCAAACGGTTCAGATCAGATCTCGACAACTTTTCCTTTTATAGCCTGGAGTCGATCAGTTTGTTTATGTGACCCTTGTCCCTTCGAACAAGTAGACCATCCGAATTTTATACATTAATCTCATCGCTAAAATGAGGCAAGCTTACAAATAATAAACATGAATAACTTTGGTGTTCATTTCTTAATTTACATGAAACAACTATAGGGTTTCTTAACTACTACGCAAACATATAGATATACAAATTAAATAATAAATAAATTAACAGTTAGAAGCTACAATTAGAGGAAACTCTGTTTTAAACATACTATGAACCTCAAAATACACTCCATTTTATCAAAAAAGCTTTGACCACTATGAAGCCACACAAATACTGTATATTATCTATGTTAGTATTTCCACAATGAAATCAGTGGTTGATTCGTAACCGCCTGAGTTCCATTTGGAAAGATGGACTTGAAGATAAAGTCCGTTGAGCAAGGGTCCTTATATCTTCTCGAGAGCAGTCTCGAGAGATGCGAACGAGCTCCCACAATGCACCCCCGCTTATCATGTCTTTTGCATTCACCTCTGAAACATGAATAATGATTTTAGCTTTCTTCCAAGTCCCTGAGAAGAAAAAAGAATACAAAAAATTACCATGCTGTGCTAAGTGGCAGAGTGCAAGCTCAATATGGCGCCTGATTGGCGATGCTTCATTGTTAGCATTTTGTACTATCCAAGGGAGGGCACCATCCTCGATCAGTAGAGACCTTCCAGCTTTAGTTCCTGCATCGAGGAACAAAACAACTCGGTATGTTAAATTCAAGAAAAGGGAAAAAAAAATAAAAATGTTAAGGGTAAACGTCAAGCCAGTAAAATTATCCATGATGAGAAGGCTATCCCAATTCCCCAGAAATAGTTTACCTTGAGTTGAAGCTCTCGACTCGCATTTAGCAAAATTTGCTATTCCACGGGCAATTTGTGCGAGAACATCAGGGTGCCTGCATCTAATCATTCCTAGCAGAGCCTTAATACCACCTTCATTCCCTTAGCTTTGTCTGAAGCCGATCTGCTATGATGCAGAAACCAGAGTACTTAATTGCATGAGAACATTTTAATTTCAGAAAACAAACAGTAGAGCTTCAAGAGAATGAATATAGGAAAAATACCATTGCCACAGAGATTAGCAATTGCTCCAGCAATCATCCTCAGAGTTTGAGGGTCCTCAGCACGTGCTGACGTCATCGACAACAAACTAATGCCCCCTTCAGCCATTATAAGTTCTTGGTTGGTTTCTGTTATTTGGACAGAAGAATGTTTTCATTATAAAAAAACATGAAAGTACAAATGAACGAAAAGAGAAAACGCCGTATACCGTCTCTCGGAATTATGATCTAGAACATTACCATTCATTGCGAGATTTGCAATCGCACCAGCTGCAACTCTGTGTACCGTCTCATCCTCAGGGTTTTTAAGAAGTATAAGTAAGGATGTAAGACCACCAGCTTCGACAATCTTTTGCTGATTTGTTTCTGCACATCATAAGGAAAATCTTATGCTGTTGATGATGGGAGTACTTTTAAGTTCAATTCGATGGGTTTCTAATTGGCATGATAAGCGTCAGGTACAAATAGAAGCTAATGTTGAACAGGAACAACAAAAAGCAGAAGAAAATTGAAAAGAAATTATGGCTGTGAAGTCAAGGATTAGGAGCTCCGAGCCATTTTGCTTTACTCAGAGACCTCTAAGTGCTTTTGTGAAAACTATAGGGACTTATAAATGTAAGATAATAAGTAGAAGGAAAAGATAGGGAGTCTAAAAACAAAATACCTTCAGCTGCAAGATTCGCCACCACTTTAACAGCATGAATTCGTACATCAGCATCTTCCGCTTCCAGCAACGACAAGATCCTTTGCAATCCCACTATTTTTTAGGAACCATAAAATATATTGGAGATCGTTAGTTAGGAAAAAGAAAAATTTTTAGATAGCCACTTCGTTGATAAAAATAATTTAAATAAAAAATCAATACAGTTCAATTTTAGACCTTGTTCAAAGAGTGTAGCAACAGAGGCTTTGTACGCCAGAGCCCGAATCTTTCTGCTGTGGTTCCCTAACTTGAGAAATAAGAGAATCTAAATTGGCAAGAACTTTCCCCGACTCCCCTCTGTCAAGTTTTCTTCTGGACTGTGAAATTGAAATGCCAGATTTAGCCACATATAGCACTGGAAAATGCTGCTCATACAAGTAACAGACATCCGAAAGATCCAAGTATTGATTTTACCGGTTCTTTGCAGAACCATGACCAATCGATCATCATGTAGTAAATGTATGTTTTCTCAAGTGAAACAAAGACGTGAGCTTTAAAGAGACTTCAATAGGGCAAAACTTCAACACATAGAATCAATCCAGACTATGACATCATACCTCATCAGCTTCAAAACTTAATTGCACCAAGTGGCTCTGTAGTAACGCCATATCCTTTTCAAGTTTATCTTTCTGGTGTGCCTCATCTTCCAGCATTTTCTTAAGTCTAACGATCTCAGAATTTCTAGATGTCTGCAAATACAATTCCATCCTAATAATCAGAAACTCAAACACCAAGCATGTGATGTAAGAAAATCAAGTAAACTTGAAATGAGAAAAGCAGTTCGGCACAAAATTTACCTCTGACTTTTTTCCATTGAGCTATTTGGCTTTTAAGGTTGTTGACCTCCTCCTCAGCGGCCTTTCTTAACTGCAGTTTCTTTTTTGAAGCAATTTTTCACTTCAGAAAGTTCCTCAACAGATGCCACCTTTGATCCCTAACCAATTGCAATAGTTAAGAAACTGCTGACATTTAGATACTGACATACCATTGGAGTCAATAAATGGTTACACATATATACCACCTTCTTAGATGAGGCAAAATGAAAACCGTGAAGTACAGGTCAAAATGCATAACCATCAGAGGATTACCTTCCCATTACATACCACGTCACCATCATTTCTAAGTCCATTGCTTTGCTTTGGCTGATTCATCGCCCATTTCTCCTCAAGCTTCTTGATTGATTCCAAGTAGTCTTTTTGATATTTTAATTGTTCCTCCTACAGAGAGAAAGGGAGATAATTACGTAAACATTCTAACCACGTACTGGCTGTAGGTTTAGGAAAATCATGACTTTTACCTCCAAGGCATCTGTGTACTTGATTTCAGCCTCTGAAACCTTCTTTTGTGCTTGTTTAGTTATTCTTTCAATATCGCCTTCAAATGCTTTTTGTAGCCTTTCATTTTCTGCAATGAGTTTGTCGAGTTGTATGTCAAGCCTTCTTGCCAAACTTTTGTAATCAAATTCTTCTTTGAGTTTCAACATATTCTCCACCTTCATTGCCTGAGCAAAAATAATATCTCAACAAGGGGAATCATGCAATATTCAAAACGTGTTTCAGTAGATATCCCTAAAACTACGTCACCACAGTTGTCATCATGCTGCCATATTTTGGGCCACATGATGGGTAAAACGAACATTAGAAACAAATTCTCTACCCTCATTAAAAGAAGAACCACTACAGAGATTATTGAACTTTAAAACTGTAAAAAGGACGAGGTAATGAATTTACCCTCTGTCCAAACATGATAGTACTTGCAGTCTCTCCTCTATGACGTGGAGACGGACCAATTGTAATCACTAGTGAAGTTCTTGCTGTGCCTGTTGAACATTCACAGAGTCATGGAATATACAGCAGACTGCCAGTCCATAAATAAAGGGCAATGTATTTGTAGAATGTTATAAAAACTGAAAGTTAAAGGTGGGGACTACAGACAAACTTCAAATTGAGTGTTCCAACATCAAGACCACAAAGTCATTCAAAGCACTTTTAGTATCCAAAAATCAAATCAGCTTATTTTATATTTGGTTTGAGGAATCATTTCCAAATAAAATTATGTTAAGTGTAAGTTTGCACTTTTTTTTTGCACTTGAACATGATATATTAATGATGGTTTCCAATATATTACCTCCAAATGAATCCCGAAGCAATCTAGTAAGTTTGGAGTCACGAACTGGAACATAGGAACTATTCTCTGCCAGTGCATTAATGCACTTTCCCAATGCACTCAATGACAAATTAATAGATTTGGCTTCCTCCAGCATGTGGCCCTCACTCCCTGAGAAAATAATAAGCATATTTAGAAGGTTGTAAATAAGGCTGAGAAATGTTCCAAAAGAAAAAAAAAGGTAATAGTATGAGTGCTTCTCCGCACCTGACTTGTTAATTCGCTCGGAACCGGCAAGATCCACTACAACTAGCTTTCCCTTCCGAACAATATGCGGCTTGAGATTTTTAACCAAGTGGGAGTTGTTCAGGTTTTCATCCTTTCCCTTAAGGGACCTCTTTACATGAACCTGCATCATAATATTCGAATGAATAAGATGGCCTAGAAATCTCAAGGTGTAGGAATCCCAAAGTTGACAATTTTACCATTAAAATAGCATGACTACGAGAAGACTCGGTGTTCAATCTAGTGTTTGCAGCAAATCGGTGAGCTTCCCCTATGCGAAGTAAATCCTCAAAACTCTGTTGGTCCCTAATTTCAACCAAGGTAGCTCCAGGTACTGAAACATCCCCCGTCTTTGGGTCTTCCACGAAAGAAATATTATCATTAGCAGGATCTAGAAGGTCCTGTATCGTTTCCATGTAGAGCTACACATATATATTGGCGAGAATGTGAAAAAAGAATGAGAAATGTTTTCGAGCCAAATTGATATGGATTGCCAATGTAATAGCCACTCAGTGATATGCTTTCAAGGAAAACAACCTGCAAGTAGGAAACTGATACAGAGTCGGTTTCCGGAGAGATATCAGCCAAAATATTCTCCATAGCTCGCACCATGATTCCTCTATCAGCAGCATCTTCCTCCCCAAGCCGCCCAAGAGTATATGTTTTACCAGTGCCAGTCTGTCCATATGCCATGACTGTTCCGTTGTAACCATCCAAAACACTCTACAAAAGCAAAATATAAGAAACCATCTAACATAAATTAGAACCATTTCTCTACATTCTTATTTGTAATGATAGTGCATACCTCCACGACAGGCTTTGCCACAACTTCATAAACACGTTTTTGTGATGCAGACTCTGTGAGCACTTCATCAAACTCATAGGTATCAGAATCCCAATTGTTCTTTCGGAGCTTCAACCTCTTTAGCTACAAAAGGAAAATACATCAATGAATAAGGGACTTCCATAGTGTTAAGTCTTTATTATGGTTATAAAATCATAACACGGATACCTCCGGCTGTAATTCTACACAATCAGCAAAATCAGCATCCGCCTCCATTTCTTCTGCATTTCGTGGCCGCAATCTTACCGCTACTCGGACTCTGCCAAGTACTACATGCAATGCAATGCAAGCACATAAAACAACAAACAAATAAGTCCAGAAACAATTAAAGGCAGACAGTTAACTAGCCAAATCATGCAAGATAAAATATTCAACAAAGGGTCCCTACTATGTCCCTTCATCGTTATTGAAACTTTTTCATTTCACAATAAAAGCCCGCGCATTCACATTAAAGTACTATTCATCATACACTGATATCATGAATTAAATTCAAAACAAACCCACTGGAAAATCAGCAATCACAATTCACATAGCTGGATCCTGGAAAAAGTTTTCAACATAACGATCGACTGACTAATGCAATACAGAGTACTTTGATAATAACAAAAGCAAAATAAGTCAGTTAACAGTAAACCCCAACAAAATTTCCCAAACCCAGAAGCTAAACCACTCAAAAAATGGACGTCAACCAGATTACAATTCGAATTTAGAAAGGAAAAAAAAATAAAATAAAAAAAATGAAGAAGTAACCTCCGGCGTCATCTTTAACTGCTCCGAGTGAGGCAGGGCTGCTTTTCCGAAGCCCCAGAAGATGGCAATGACTTTGATTTAAGCTTTGTATTTGACGAGCTCTTGATTATGCGTTCCATTCCTGTATGAGCTTCCTCCTGATACTGTTGCCATTTTTTGAAAACAAAAGTTTGTTTGTTTT
>JANIEQ010000471.1:0-20289 GCA_024708375.1 Oxalis stricta | reverse complement strand
ACCATTCCGATTTTCATATTCATCTCTCTCATTGCATAGACTTCTTTTTCTTCTCATCTCTTTCTATACTCACCAAACCCTCAATCAAAATGATCAAAAACAGAGAGGCTCTCCTCTCTCTCCCTCTCTCTCGAATTTTGGTATTCTACGCATGAAAAGATTATAGGGTCTGTCCAGAAAGGAACAGCTTACTTCCATATAACTACTAACAAAGAATAGGATAAGAATTAAATGGAGGCAGGAGAGATCGAGAAAAAAAATTTCACATTCGCAGCCTCTATGAGTTGCTATGGAACTCATTTGGTTGGTAATGGTAATTGGTGTGATTTTTCTTCTGGATTCTATCCTTTCAGATCATATTTTATTACTTTCAATTGAGCTGACAGCTCATGTGAGCTATCTATATTTGTTTATTAAGTTGTAGGTTATGATTATGAAGATTTACTTCTTCCTTTTTTGCTTCAGGTATAGTAGTTTTGATGATGTATGCAAGGTGTTTGAAGAAATACTAATGAGAGATCTTGAAAATATTCAGAGTATTATCTTTACCATCAACCCCATTTCAGTGTTGATCTTAGCATCTCAGGTAAAGCTTAATCTTGAGTTTTTGTTTAATTTTTGGTTTAGGTTCAGAATGAGTGTTTTTCTGTAATTTTTCTGGGATTTTTTTTCATGTAGTTCGGTTTTGTGACAATGGAAAATCATATAAGGAGAGTGTTGCTGATATCGAGTGGGGATGAGATTTCACAGAATATCACCTTTACAGCCCATAGATTGCAGGTTCGTTTATAATTTATAATTATTTGTTTTTGATGAGTTTGGATGGAGAGAAATTTTGTGGAATATAGGAGCCAAACAATGGAAATCCAAAGCTTTCTTCTTCCTTTTTGTCTTCATATTAGGTGTTTTTTAAATTATATTTTTTACTCCATGGTCATTACAGAGATGATAGGACTATTTAATAGGTATGTCTATATATCTTACATTTCTTTTCACATTTCCATTTTTTCTGGATGACTCCATTTTGTTGATATAAAGGTTAGCAGCAATTGTGCAGCTACTTCTTATGCCCACGATGTCCTCTGTTATAAGAGAGGAAAGACTGCTCGAGTAGATATCCTTTTATACTCTCCCTGCGTCTCCATTCAATTGACATACTAAGCAATTAGATGAATCAGCTCTTGGCACAGAAAACTAAAGTTTCTTTATGGAATGACATGGTATGTGTGGGTATGTCTCCACTCTGCTTGCTATATTGGAAATCTCAAGTTTCTTTCATATCTTAATTAGCAATCTATAGCTAAAAGTCTTTGAAATTAACAGGTTCCATGTGTTGTAGTAATATTCTCCATGCTGTATGTTTTCGCACTGACATGTGTAAGTATTATATCTTACAAATTTCGTTCTTTTACATTGGTTTATTAAGAGATGAGCATGATACGTAGTTTTAATTCTCCTTAGTTGCGTAGCATTGTGTCGGAAAGGTACAGTCTAGCGAGCAGGTACCTCTTTTCACCTTTCTTATTTATGTTTCCAAAGATTTTTGCCTTTAAATGAGGAGATCATTGGCCATGTGAACGCTCATTAAAACATGTTAATTAATTTCTTCTCTACTTTGTATCAGGGTAGAGCTCAAGGTTTTATTTCAGAATATGTTCTTTTGTCTATGTCATCTTTCCCTTGGGTTTTTTCATCCCCTAAGAGGTATTTGGAAACTTAAAAGCTTATCAGTTATAGCCTCAAAATGGATTAAAACTAATCAAGGGTAGATTTTTCTTCTGGCTTTATTTCTATTGAACAACGCACCCTTAGGAGACTATGCATTGGTTTTGCTTCGATAAGAGTTAAAAACATGATGTCTACTTTAATATGTTTCCTTCTAAAACCAGAACATAGTTCTAAATTTTTGCTCTTGTTTATGAAAATAGTCAAAAGGTGATAATAATGATATTAATAGTTATAACTTGAATTGTGAAGAGAATAATAGTTTTGTAACATGCTATTACTTTGTTTCTAGATTTCTTTATTCCACTCCACAAGGCTGAATTGGCAAAGAATGCAGGTCCATTTCTTAAGTAAGGTGCATATATCTAAATACCTCACTCTCTTGAATTTTATAGTTTAAACTAGACATATTGCTTAACCTTAAATGAGTAATAAGCTCATGATTTCTGAAGCCTGCCATGATAAAATACAGTTGGTGATTTGAAATGGAACACTCTCTTTGGTGTTTATTAATTGTATAAATATGAGTTAAATATTTTTCCACGATGGTGATAACTGATAAGATACTTATTGTTGAAGGTTCAGTAACTTTCAATTCATGGAAAAGGGAATGGCTGGTACTTACAGTATAAGTATTTATATATGAAACAAGTTAGCTGCCATTTTTTCCTTCTTTGTGTTTGTTCATCATTTTGTACTGTTATTGATCAGTCAATACATTGATACAATATTGTCTATCAATCGTCTGAGCTCTTCCTCTGTGGTACAAATTCCACTGTATATAAATTACACACTCCTATCTTGAACTGAACTCATGGATGTTTTGCCATATTTGGTTCACGTATATTTGCTTACTTTTAAGGAAATAGTCAAAGAAATATAATCACATGTACAATCATTTAATGCAAGAAAGACATGTAAGTATCTATGAAAAATACATGCAAATCAAGCTCTTCTCACAAGTCATAACCAACTTTCTACATATAACTATCACAAAGTATAAAGTCAGCTACATTCAATTTAGAAGTGGCCGTCATGGAGCCTTACACTAGTTATACATATTGAGCAGAAAATTAGTCTACAAGCAACATGAAAAGGTAAAAGGAAACAGTAATATCCAACAAAAAAAACGGGGAATAGTAATTGGATACAAGTGCCTTATGACGCTTTCTTTCTTTACAAGATCGTCTGATCAACATGTATCCCTATGTAAATCCTGAAAAGTACTTTAAGAATAAACAACAAAAAACCTTAAAAAAATAATAAACAAACAAAAAGAGAAGAAGCCAAATCCCTAGAGAAGAAAGATGCCAAATGGTAATGACGTGTCCCTATTTCAAAGTGACTCCGATTATAAGCAAGAAGAAGCTCATAGCGACGATGATCACTTGGGAGGATCACCTTTACTTGATCCGAGAGTCGTGACTTTGTTAGAATTTTCCACGGACTTGTTTGTTAGAAGTCAAGGTTTATTCCATAAATTGTTTCCAAGGTCTGGCGATCATTTCCTGGAGCTATTCAAGAAAATTGAACAAGAAAACTCATTAGTTGGTGATGATGATCAATTAACAAAAGGTGACTTAGGGGGCTCGTCAGCGTCTTGACCGGTTCAAAAATTAAAACGGTCGTGGTGGATGGGAGATGGCCGATACGGTGGCAATAGTTTAGGAATCGTGGTGAGAAATAGGCAATGGTCTGAGAATCGTGGTGAGAAATAGGCAATCGATTAATGCTTTCGTTTAAAAATTGTTCGCTCATTTGAAAATGTATTCTTTGTTCTTTAAAGTTTGGTTTAATAAATTTAGAACTTTGGTGCTTGTTTTGCATACTGACTATTGGTATTTAACATTTAGCTCTGTCCGTTTATGGATTATGTAATGGCAGAATACAAGTCTTTATTATATTATGTTTTTATTTTTTTATCCTCTTACATATATGAATTAGAATAGACTACAATCCTTATTAGTAAAGAATTTGTGTTGTACAATCCTTATTAGTAAAAGGATTTGTACGGTTACACATTATACTATAAATTAAGTGTCTTGTATTGAATAAAAACACAACATATTCTAGCACCAAATAAATCTGATTATGGTATCGAGTGTCTTCGACTAACGTCACAATTTTTCCATCTTGATCGTCCACCATGTCGCTACCACTCATTGGTTCCTCCTCTTCTAGACATGGTCAATCTCACATCAATACACAATTTCCTTCTCTTGAAATACTTTTCTTAATTTCTCTCTACGCAATCTATATAACTAAGCACTATACATGTCCATTTGTACGGTCCACCGTCTCTCTCTCTTCTCCCTCCAATTAATTGAAAGAGGTATTCCACGCGCCACTCCCGATTCAACATGCGCGTCCAAACTATCAACAATGGCGATGTAACACCGATACTTTCTAATTTGAACGCAATTAACTAGATATAGCAATTAAGTTGTAATTAATATTTTGTATCAAGTAGAGAAATATCTAGAGAGAATTAGCCATTTTTTTTGTGAATTCTACTGTCACCACAAATTCAAACGCTTAATAGAAAATACAATGACATACAATATGAATTCAACGCATGAATAATAAAACACTCACAAATCAAATTAAGTAGGATTGTTAAACCTAGGGAGACAAAAAAATTGAATTTTCCAAACCAGAACTTATTAATTAGCCTAAAATTCAACACTGTGCAATTTAACCCCATTGATACAAGTTACCACCATCTCCACTCTTCTTGATGAGCTTCCATACCACACAGTTTTCAACTTTCTCGGTAGATCTACAATGCACAGGAGACAAACCTAAACTATCTCCATTGAATCATTTGGGTACATTACACTACTTGACTCTCGCATATAACTTTCTCCCAAATTTCACAGAATTTCGGAAAACAATTTCTACAGCACAATTAATTCATTCTCATATCATTATTCTTACAAACATAATAAATTACATACGGTCCCAATTATAATAAATTTCGGTCCAAATTCTTCAAGCAAAAGCTTCACGGAAAGATTACAACTAACGAGGAAATATTACAGATAAGATAATCAACTTAACATGTCCGAAAATTCCAAAATTCGAGAATCATTTCCAAAATTAACACTGTGTTGTACAAGAGGTGAAAGAAACACATTACAAAGAAAGTACGACCGATCGGAGGTCTTTTGCTAATTGAGTCACGAAGAGTTGTGTTTGGATCGGGATTGAGTCGACCCGATTTTGGCCTGAGGTTCGTGCATCAAAGGAGTCTGAGAGCACTCGTGAACAAATTCTGGCAAGATCAGCGTGAAAACTGAGTGGTCGGAATATTCCAAGGTAAATCCGACCACCTCCGCATTCAAATCGATCATTTTCAGCCATAAAACACTCCCCAATGATCATAGTACAACATATAGTAGATTATAATTTAATTAGAAGTTTTCAAAAATTTAACCCGAAACCTAAAATCCGAATTAAAGCGAAAGAGGTAAAATGAGAGAAAACTAACCTTATATTCGTGATCCTTGAGTCGAGACAGTCGATTAGTAGATGGGTCGGGGTCCATGCACGCCTAGAAATCGGCGAATGACGAACAGCCGAAGACGGGAGACAGAGAAAGAAATCGCATCCGGAGGTTGAAGATGAATCGAAATGATTGAAGCCGATTTGGTTCAATCATTTATATAGAAGGAGGAAAAATCGGTTCATTTCAGTAAATGACTATTTTACCCTTTCATTTTTAAAATATTTACAAAATTGTCGGCGTGTTTCATTTAGTCAAAATAAAAGTCAAAGGTTAAATTGTCTTTTCTGATATTTAAAATCGGTTTCTTTCGGTTCAATTTGGTTTATTTCAATCGGTACTGGACGGTTTGATTCTATTTAATCGGTTTTAATATTAAAAGACATTATATACCCCTCCATGTTTCTAATATTTACGGATTTACCAACGTGCTGTTTTAAGTCAAAGGCTATACTTGGTCATTTCACAATCCCGAATCCGATTGTATTCCGAACCTAAATTGAAAACTCTAAAAAGGATATTTTTATCTTCCGAACCTAATAAAATCATTTTTACTCGTACCCGAACCTACCAAATTTTTACAATAGGTTAAAAATCTTGTTTTGAACATAATATGTGAAAATTGGAATTTAAAGATAACAGATTTAATTTATTTCGATTTTTTGGTTAAATTAAAGTTAAAAGATATATTGTTAATGTAATTAATTGTTTTAAAATTTATTTGAGAGTAGTAAATCAGTTTAGAAAATTATGGAAAAATTATAGTATATTATTTTAAATGATTAGGAATATTGTGCAAATTTTCTAAATATTTTTATGTTATAAAAGTATTTAATTCAATAATTGGATTAAGGAAAATTTGATTTTATAATATAATTAAAGAAATGTTTTAAAAGTAACTTAGAGTTATTCCGACGAGTGTGACATGTACGGTTTAATTCGTAGTAAACACTAATATGAATTAAAGATCAAGTCAAATTAAAGTAGAACAACAAGACATTTCAATTATCCTAAAATTAGAAAATAATGATTTTTATATATCGTCTAGTAGGTAACGAAACTACGGGCGACATTGGAGAAGTAGCTAATATCGATTAGCTAATAACGGTCTTCATTACTGTGAGTAGACTTTTAATTATAGAAGGCGCTTATATTTTTATTATGTACTTCATGCATATTGTTTGTATATAATATATATAATAGCTACCTAGGATTGGTTGTATTATATATACAAATATATATATATATATATGAATTGGGAAATAAATTGATATTTATATATATATATATATATTTTTGGGGAAAAATATTATGAGCTATATGATAAATAATCATATATATAATTTGGAGAAAATATCCAGAAATAATTCTAAATATATTAAGTGGATAAATATCCGTAAAGATTTATAATAAATTACTATTTCATGTAACCACATGCGGGAAACTCGGATAAATACATAAATCGATTCGTGAGTTCGACGGAACTCACAATATGAATCTACGCTGGTTCTACGAAATGCCTAGAAGGGTTGTCATGACACGGCGCAGGCTACGGAGGGCTATGGGTTGTAGTTCAAAAACTCGACCAAGAGCCTGGTTGGGGAGTAGAAAGATAGTTGTTCTAGGAAGGACACTAAACTTTATCGGTTACCGATAAAGGTTCGATAAGTGGGATAAAGTGGTTACCATATCACATATTAAACTGATAAGAACGAGATACTACACTTTATATATTCCTTGCTTAATTACTTCGCTTTGCTTCTCTATCAATGTGGAATGAGATAAACATAGCAAAAGAGTCGATGAATTCCCTCATGAAGTAGAACGTTTAGAGATTTGTTTGCTGATAAGAGTTCAAAAATCGAAACTCAGAAACATAAGCGCTGCCATTTTTAAATTAATTTGTTTCGCTGACATGGAGAATAAACTTTAAGTTATGAGGGATACCAATTACGTCGTGCCTGTGGAATGTGGATGCTGCTCTAGTATTATTAGAAACAAATATGAATTGCAAAGGCGAGGGAACTGAAATCCAAACACAAGGAACGGCCATGTTGTCAGTTGTGCGTTACATGTAGTTGAAGTCATCGAGAAACCACACATGTCTTGTACGTGTTGTTACGTTCAACGACAGTCAAGGGTTCAAACATGGGAAGTCAACATTACGATGGTGCCTGACAGATTCACCAACAATAAAACGAATCCTATAAGCTTTCTGGAAATTCCAATCTAATACTTTTAAGTCTGAAACTGAAGGTTGCACGAAAACAGACACGAGATAAACAAAACAAAAGAATGTTTCCTAGTCTTCTTGTCCAGCACTAACGAGATGTTCTAGAATTTATAAAAAAATAAAAAAACACGTAATGGCCAAACAAAACTTCAAGTTGTTGTGTTGTCAAAACAGTTTGTGGTCGACTCTTATTGTTGCTTCTGTTGCCAAGGAAATCATTAATTAAGAATTTTATTTTATTTTTTAGAAGATAAGATGCAATCAATTGCTGAAGTATTAATGAAAAGTACTAGTCAGATTTTTTTATACATAAAACCAATTTGAGAAGTTCAAGTTCCTAAATTAAGATGGAGAATTTTATGAAAGTGACCTCCATTTTGTATGAACGAGACAAGAGTTAGACTTGATTGAATTGAGAGTGTCAAGGTTCATTTGGTTAAATAAGTTATACTAATCTTTAGGTGACAAAATGTACGTTAACGGCTTACTGATAGAAATAATTACGATGTAGGACTTCCAAGATGTAGCAAACTTTTATTAGGCTTTGGCAAGATGAAGAAATCGAACTCCAATGATGATTGTTTGATGTTCATGCCAATATATTTTAAATACTTAGTTTAATGGATGTTTGGATATTGATAGATCAATGTCCTTAAAGAAAATAATGCCGACATCATGTTGCTACTTATATTATGGGTTTTCCTATAGAATTTTACTAGCACCTCCTGAGAATTGAAGTATTGCGATCCACTAGTCACTACAAAATAAGGATGAAAGAAATATTATTGTAGAGAAAAGGAATACCGAATGTTTGTTGTCAATGTGTGTCTAAAAAGACTAAAATTATTGAAATTATTCATCTTTATAGGCATTTGTTTGAAAGAGTGTGTCTCAACTGAAATAACACAGCGCCTTTCAGTTTTTGGTGTTACTTTGGGCTGAATTATTGTAATTCAAATGAACTTCGTTTTTACCAATATTATATCAAAAGAAATTTCAGGACATCTAGTTTCATAATCTTCAAACATTTTCAAAAACTATAACCCCAAAACCAGGTCAAACCAGAATTGAGTTGCAATTTCCCACATTGCAGAAAATTTCATTGTGTTTATTAAAGTTGTTTTCTGCATTCAATGGTTCAATATATTTATATCTCAATGTATATTCTTGCATATGTAATCATTCTTTATTGTGGATTAATTAACATAATAATTAATAATATCTAGATAATTTACGATTTTGTGCCTCTAAACAAAAATTTAAAAAAAAAAATAACTCTCGACTTAAAACCCTAGCAATCGCATTTCCTTCCTTGTCTGTCGCCCCTCTTTACCGATCGGCAATGAGGGTCCTTTTAATTTTATTGATTCCTCTCTCCCACTTTTCCCTTTCTTCTCCCTCCCCTATTTAAAATCCAAGGTTACCGAGGCTCCTCTCGGTTATGTGTTGGTGGCGACAACATCGTTCATCTCTCCTCTTTTGGCGTTGTTTGATTTTGTGGTGGGTGTGTTCGATTGAGGCGTTACTTACTCTTCTCGTTAGGTCTTTCATGCATCTAATCTCGTCATTCACACTCTTCTCCTCCCTACGCTCCCGTTGTTTTGGTCATGCGTTCAGCTGCCTATCTCTTGGTGTCCCCAATCCGATCTGCTACTTTCGTCACTTCCTTGTTTCGATCCATTTTAACGTAAACTTTAAGGCGTCAAGTGAACTTTCAAAATTTCGAGGGATTTTAACTACTTTTAGGAACTTCAAGGACCCCAGCCCTATAGACTTTTAGAACTTGTAGGGACTTGTGTGGATGTGGAAGAACTTTGGGTTTCTTCGTTCTCGCCCCTCTTCTTACCCTTTGAATGTGGATTAGAAGTAGGGTCTTCTAACTAGTACTTCCTCCTTATTTAAATAGATGGCGTTTTGACTTTTTAGGTTCATTGAAAAATTGACGTATCTAGTTATCATTATTATCTAGATACATCAAATTTACAATGAACCTATAAAGTGAAAATGTCAACTATTTGTATACGAAGTAGTAGTTTTTATCTATTGTCCAAGTGAAAACTTTTTGGTTTAAGCTTTTCATCTTAGGCAATGTGAACAATAACATAAATATAACCACTTTGATTTTGGTGCCCCTATGTAGTTAACTTTTTCTTGAATGCCATCAAGCTAACTATTTGTTTAAGGCATGCTATTGAGGCATTAGCAACTAGTGGCGGCAATTTATTGAGTATTTAAGTTGAAGGTCCCGATACTTGATTCAATTCATCGACTTCTACGGATGGTCACTTGAAGGTTTTTTTGTCCTCATTTTAAGGACAAAGAAGGTTTTAGTTGATGTAGAACATATCTGCGAACACTTATCTCACTGAGTGGCAATGACAAAGCCCAAGCAAGATGGACCGAAAAATTGAAGATTGCGCATTAAGGCTGGAAATGACCATAACTTTTGCCTTGGTCATCCGATTTGCTATTATAATTTATTTTCGTAAAGCTATGGAGAAGATCTATGGGTAACTTCAGGTGTACCCAGTCCGAGTTCGATCCCATTTCGCCTCCGGGTCAAACGGGACTACCACTAAATTTAAGCATATCAATAAGTGGAGGAAAGAAACTTACCGGGATTCCCACTAGTAACGAGCGAGCAAACCACCAAGCAAGGAGAACCAAGGGGCCTCGTCCAAGCCATGGAAAGGGAAGGAGCCGCCGCGAGGTAAGGATTCCGGATCCAAGCCTATTTCTTGCTTCTTATGCACCGGACCTCATCGGGCCATGGAGTGTCCGATGCGAGCCAAGTTGTCGGCTATGATGTTGGATAAGGAGCCGACGGATTCGGAGGATGCCAAGATTAGTTCTCTCCGCATTCTTAGCGCTGTCCAAGCAAATGTGGACGAGGATGAAGGTGGGAGCTTGTATGCCGATGTGTATATTGCCGGACAACGCCTTAAAGCTCTCGTCGACACGGGGGCGTCTCACGTTTTCATCAAGGAAGATGTCGCAGCCAAGTTGGGCCTCAAATGGAGAAAGGAGACCGCATTTGTGAAGGCTGTGAACTCTCCTCCGACACCGCTAGTGGGCGTAGCACCGGGAGTGGAGTTGCGGGTCGGAGAGTGGGTCGGAAGGACTGACCTTCAAGTGTATCGGATGGACGACTACGATCTTGTCATCGGGCACAAATTCATGACCAAGATCAAAGCCGTGTTGGTGCCGTTCACTAACACGATGTGCATCCTTGATGGGAAAGGATGCTCGGTTCCTCTAGAAAGGGAGAAGGGCAAACGGAAGACTCTTTCGGCAATGCAACTTGTCAAGGGAGTCAAGAAGGGAGAGCCCACATTTCTAGTCGCCTTGAAGAAGGAGGAGTCGGAAGGGTCCGACGCGGTGCCAAAGGAGATCCAGGGAGTCTTATCCGAGTTTGCCGATGTAATGCCGGATAAGCTTCCCGATAGGTTGCCGCCACAAAGGGAAGTCGATCACAAGATAGACTTGGTGCCGGATGCAAAACCACCAGCCATGAGTCCTTACCGGATGGCTCCACCCGAGCTAGCTGAGCTACGGAAGCAACTCCAGGAGCTTCTTGATGCCGGATTCATTCAACCATCAAAGTCCCCCTATGGAGCTCCGATGTTGTTTCAAAAGAAGAAGGACGGGTCGCTTCGGATGTGCATTGACTATCGAGCTTTAAACAAGATCACGGTGAAGAACAAGTATCCGATTCCGTTGATAGCCGATCTCTTCGACCAGTTGGGAAAGGCAAGGGTCTTTACTAAACTTGATCTTCGATCCGGATACTATCAAGTCCGAGTTGCTGCCGCGGATGTGGAGAAGACGGCTTGCGTAACAAGGTATGGCTCTTATGAGTTTCTAGTTATGCCATTCGGACTTACCAATGCACCAGCGACATTTTGCACTTTGATGAATCGGGTATTGGCACCATTCCTCGACAAGTTTGTCGTAGTCTATCTCGACGATATTGTGATCTTTAGCCCGTCGATGGAGGAGCATCGAGAGCACTTGCGGATGGTCTTTCAAGTGCTACGGGAGAACGAGCTGTACGTGAAGCGTGAGAAATGCGACTTTGCGCAGCCGGAGGTTCCATTCTTGGGACACATTGTTGGGTACGGAAAGGTGCGGATGGATCCTAGCAAAGTCCGGGCAATCGAGCAATGGCAGCCGCCAAGCAAGGTTAGTGAGGTGCGATCTTTCCTTGGCTTGGTTAATTATTACCGCAGGTTCATCTTGAAGTATTCGGAGATAGCGGCACCTTTGACCGACTTGCTAAAGAAGGGTCGGAAATGGGAGTGGGACTCAAGGTGTGAGGCTGCATTTGAAGCCCTCAAACGTGCCGTGACCAGCGAACCAATGCTAGCCTTGCCGGACTATGCTAAGCCTTTCGAGGTGCACACCGATGCATCCGACTTTGCCATTGGGGGCGTGCTTATGCAAGAAGGGCATCCGATTGCTTTCGAGAGTCGGAAGCTCAATGACACGGAGAGACGCTATCCGGTCCAAGAAAAGGAGATGACGGCCGTAGTGCATTGTTTACGGACTTGGAGGCACTATCTCTTGGGGTCCAGATTCGTGGTGATGACGGACAATGTGGCGACGAGTTACTTTCAAACCCAAAAGAAGATCTCTCCGAAACAAGCACGTTGGCAAGATTTCTTGGCGGAATTCGACTATGAGCTATGTTACAAATCGGGGAAGGCAAATCTTGTCACGACCCAAAAACCACCCTAAGCCGTGACCGGCGTCTTAACCTCCTCAACCCGAGATTAAGACCAGCCTAATACAATTTTTCAATTAACAAGTATTAAATTACTGTATAATTTAATGAATAACTTAACAAGTCTTTACATTTTTACAATTCAGCTCTACCAACATGGAGTTTACATCTATCCGAGAAATAATAAAAGATTATATAACAAAAGAAAATCGAAGTCTTCACGCGCTTCCTCGAGTCGCTTAAACTATGCATCTGCAAGAAAAAGTAAGTAGTATTTGGATGAGTGACAACGCACTCGATAAGCACCAAATACAAAATATAATAATATAAAGATAGACTAATAAATTATACACCCAAAGAAGTTTCAAAATCGATTAGATATTTTACAAACTCGATTTCTTCCCAAAACAATGTGAATATATTTATATATATTTTTCCAAAACTCAACATCCCGACACTCAAATGAACCCAAGAAAGTTTAAAGGTTTCTCAAAACCAAAACACAAACCAACAAAGATCCAAACAACCAAGACCCTTACCAAAATCCACTAGCCCGACACTCGCCAAATCGAAACCAACTAGGCATTTATCTCGAATACGCGGAATGAATATATTTATATTTTTATCAAATCTCATCATAGTTTATACTTCACAAAACCAAATCCGCTTTAAAACAATGATTTATCGATTTAAAATCCAAACTAGTTAAAGTGGTTTTTATCAAATCAGAATTGAGCAAAATCGAAATGGTTTATTAAACCAGGAAACTCCGACATTTACCCAAGTCGGTCGGTTGGCACGTGGTACCTAGATCCTGTCTAGGTACAGTAACGATACGCCTTACCGCGTCTTTTGGCTTAGGTGCGCAACCATCGGCCTCACCGCGGGCCCGTCATCGTTACGGAAACGGTAACGATCCGTCTCCACGTCTTTTGGCTTTGGTTAGCACAAAGCCAACCTCGGCCTCACCGTGGGCCCGTCCTCGTTACCAATGTCACTCTAGAAATGACAGGAACCCAAAACTAGATAGTTCCTCAATAAATTCGGTCTATGGCCATAACCTACACATGTGCCCAAGGAAGTATTTATACTTCCGTTCGAGAAATCATCTCGAAATCCGAACTCAAAATCTTAATCGAAATCGATTTTCAAGAATTTATATGAAATTCATTTACACCAATAAACTCGAATTTATTTCCACAAGTTATTTCTCAAGCATTTCTCAAATCATTTAAAAGTCAATTTTTTAATTAATTAATATGAAATTCATGGATAAAAATAGCTTCAAAGTCAATCAATTAACGAAAGCTCGAAATATCAATTCAATAATTATATTTTATCAAACCAAGCACGAAATATTGTTTCGATAATCAAATCGATACGCAATCATTAGTTTCCACAACCAAATTCATCAAACATATTTTCCAAGCATATTTCTATATATATATATATATATTTACCAACCATAGATGTACGGTTTATTAGAGAACCGTTATACTAGTATATAGTGTATCGGGTACTTACCTTCTCCGCGACGCAACTCCTATGTCGAAAAACATCCCGCTCGCACGCTACTACTCGATCGCTTACTCGCATTTTCCAACCCGAACTACGTCACCTAAAGTAGTTAGAGACGTTATGACAACTTCTCTTAATTCATACCGATTCCCATACATCCTTTATAAGATGTCATGAATGCATGAAATGCAACTTAAATGTCATGTTGAATGCACACAATTTTCATTTAACAACACATCACAACAAGTTTTCACAACAAACTCATACATCCTGAAATTTCAGGGTGAGTATATTCACTCAAAATAATCTCCATTTATTCATAACCATAACCAATCCATAAACCAATTTTAGATACTGAAAGTAGACTTATTTATCTTTCTAAAGGTATATTCTTCAAAGTCTAATTCCATAATCATGAATTTACTATGAATTTATCAAAGTCACGAAACTCGCAGGTTCTACACAGCATGACATACCAATCATTCAAACCTCCATAAGTCAAGCTACAGAACACCAATTGACAAACCGTTTGAAGCATGATAAAATAGACATGCAGAGCTTTCCATACATATATAATACATGCCAAATGGATGAGTTTATCAGGGTTAAAAATATCACGAAATATAGATCATCAGCAACAGAGTTACCCAGTCAGACTGACCTTCCATCATTCAAAAATACATAATTTAATCCACAAAAATCCAATTTAAGAACCGTTTGAAACAAAATAAAGTAGACATATAGAGCTTTCTGTACATATATAATAAATGCCATATAGTCGAATTTTTCATGATCAAAAACAACCCGAAATACACAGCATCAGCAAAATAGTTATCCTGTCAGATTGACCTCTAGTCATTCAAAAACACTTAGCTCAACCTACAAAGGTCCAATTGACAAGCTCTTTGAAGAATATGAAACTAGACACATATATCTACTCAACCCCATCTTACTCACGTTCTGTCTTTACATCATGAATTTTCTATAAATTTCTAAAGTCATGTCAACAGCAGAATTTTCCAGATTAACACACCAGTGTTATAAAATTCATAATTAATTCATCATAATTCCAATTAACACAAAATTTACATAGATGAAAAGTATACAGAACAAGCTTTCCATAGATATATTATTCATGGTATAACTCCATAAATATCAAAGCCAAAACATCTAGAGAACACAGAACACGAATTCTAACCTCATCTAAACAGCTGAAGATGTCGATCCAAATATCTCCTTAACCAGCCACTGGAATCAAAATTCCTTTGGCCAGAATAAACAAGGACATGTTGAGAACACTATATCCAAAAATCAGAATGATCGGAGGTCAGATGATAGTCCGATTGCACGATTTATTGACAGTATACAAAACTGTTTTTATTTTCTCTCACTTTCTCCCTTTCTCTCCTCTCTCTCGTTTTCTCTCTTTCTTTCTTTCTTTATTTTTTTTTACTTTACCTCCTTTGAAAAGTCAAAGGAATTATATTATATATATATATATTTTTAAGAGAACAACTTCCATTCGTGGAAGTGTGTAGAAATGAAAGTTTCTACTAAATCCAAACACATC
Organism: Oxalis stricta; assembly: GCA_024708375.1. NCBI lineage: Eukaryota > Viridiplantae > Streptophyta > Magnoliopsida > Oxalidales > Oxalidaceae > Oxalis > Oxalis stricta. The sequence goes on along the minus strand of JANIEQ010000471.1, from coordinate 5,015 downwards.
CTCCTATTTTTATCATTTAATCTATATACTTTCAAGTTTAATAAATTATAATTTAATCCTTATATCTATTTAATTTTTAATATAAAGTCATAATATGTCACAAAATCGTTTTAATTCTAATCGTGCGTCTTATTAAATGACACGATAAATTCATGACATTAAATTAAATGTCTACGTCTAATTAATTATCGGGGTGTAACAAATCTTGTTGCGGACGCTCTTAGTCGGAAAGCGGAGCTCGCTGCCATATCACGGGTATCTAGTCTATTTTTGGAGAAGATTAAGGAGGGCTTGGAGCATGATCCTACAGCCAAGGCACTCATGGAGCAAGCACAAGCCGAAAAGACTCGACGCTTTTGGCTCGAAGATGGCCTGGTGTTCGCACAAGGGCGGCGGATATTTGTTCCACGCTATGGGAACTTGAGGCGGGACATCATAAAAGAGTGTCATGACTCCAAATGGGCGGGACATCCGGGGATGCAGCGGACGGCGGCCCTCATCGAGGAGAACTATTTTTGGCCGCGAATGAAGGAAGACGTGGAGACTTTTGTCCGGACTTGCCTAGTGTGCCAACAAGACAAGACGGACCAACATCAACAAGCCGGATTGCTAGAGCCACTTCCTATTGCGGAGAAACCTTGGGAAAGCATTAGCATGGACTTCATCATGGCACTGCCCAAATCGGAGGGAAGTAGCTCTATCTTTGTTGTTGTTGATCGATTCTCCAAATATGCCGTGTTTATCCCGTGCTCTAGGGACTGTCCAGCGGAGGAGGCAGCGGGGCTATTTTTGAAGCATGTGGTCAAGTATTGGGGCGTTCCGAGGACGATCGTAAGTGACCGCGATGCTCGCTTCACGGGAAAATTTTGGAGGAACCTCTTTAAGCTCTTGGGGTCGGAGCTTAACTTCTCAACAAGTATGCATCCGCAAACGGACGGACAAACGGAGCGAGTGAACCACTTATTGGAGGTTTACTTACGGCACTATGTGAGTGCTAATCAAAAGGATTGGGCAAAGTTGCTCGACGTGGCCCAATTCGCTTATAATCTCCATCGGAGTGAATCTACCGGGAAGAGTCCATTCGAGCTAGTAATGGGGCAGCAGCCGCTCACTCCAAGTGCCATCGCATCGGGTCACACCGGGAACAATCCGACCGCTTTTCGAGTTGCGCAAGGATGGCAAGACCAGCATGAGTTGGCGCGTTCATCATTGCATAAGGCAGCCAAGCGCATGAATCAAGCTTCTTTTATTTTAGTGGACTTGAAGAGTACGTAGATTCATTAGTGGATCCATGTTTTGGCTATTTTCTATTTTCGATCTATTTAAGCAATTTTCGGAATGTTATTTTTTGTCACTTTAAAATAATAAAACCTGTAATTGAGAATTTTCTCAACTGTTCTTGAGTTTATGGATTGAAATTCGTTTACTACACCTACTTCGGCTAACGTTAGAACAAGCCTAAATGTAATATTCATTCTACTTTCAATTTGAGAGTCTTTCCTACTGCTGACAAGCATTGAACTTAATTGCTTGGAGCAATATTATCTTTAAGCTACTGTATTTACTTCATGGGCACTAAAGTTATCTTTGTTACTTTTATAGATATATATATGGTTAGTTCGCTTGTAATACACTTTCCTTTTGTACATTCAAGCCCTATAGTTTTTATCGTGGATTGATGTTAATCGTCAGTACTTGTAATCATCAATTGTGTCATTATAAAAACAATTAACATATAGAATATTAGTCTACAAGCAACTTGAAAAGGTAATGAGAATAGGAATTGAATACAAGCGCTTTATGATGCTATCTTCGTAAGAACGGCCCTTTGATCAACATGTATGCATCCCTATATAAATCCTGAAAAGCTCTTTGCAAACAAACAACAACAAAGAAGAACCAAACATTTTTCCTTCACAGTCTAATCAAAACACAACCTCTGTCCTGAATCTCAAAGAAGAAGATGTCAAATCCTAATGATGTGTCCCTATTTCAAAGGGACGTCGATTATAAATAAGAAGAAGCTCATAGCGATGTTCATCACTTTGGAGAAACACCATTACTTGATCCGAGGGTGGTGACTTTGTTAGAATTTTTCAGGGACTTGTTTGTTAGAAGTCAAGGTTTATTCCAGAAATTGTTTCCAGGGTCTGGCGATCATTTCCTGGAGCTATTCAAGAAAATTGAACAAGAAAACTCATTAGATGGTGATGGTATTGATGATGATGATGATGATGATCAATTAACAAAAGCTCCACCTCGAGTTTTGAAGAGAAGCCTCAGCGTTGGCTCGTCAAAGCGTCTTGACCAGTTCAAAATTAAAACTGTCGTGGTAGATGGAGATGGCGATCACGGTGGCAGTGGTGGAGTTCAAGGTGGTGCAACCTAGCAATCGTACGTGGTGACAACTAGGGAATTGATCAATGATTTCATTAAAAAAAGTTGTTTGTTCATTAAAAAATTAAAGGGATAATAATATTCTTTTTGTTCTTTCAAGTGTCTTTGCCAAATTAATTTCCTGCTACTAATTTAATAAATTGAAAACGGTTGGGTGCTTGTTTGCATACTAACATCGGTATTTACATATCTTTTATCAACTTTTAAATGAGTTTAAAAAAATTGATCAAATGAATGACGTGCAACGGAGAATATACGATCATCCAGGAAAAGACATAATTGGCTGAGATATTGGCTTATATCTGTGTCAACACATAAGGAACAAATCAGCCTGTATTGAAAATTATAGGGTCTTTTCAACCCATTTTGTTATCAGAAATTGGGGTTGGGCTTCATAGGTCCAAGAACCAGATAAGACGTAGTATGAACGTCATATACATGACAGAACTGTCCGGCTTGGACACTTTCTTGAGAACGAAAAGCATCCACTTGTCTCGTAATAGAGTTGGAATTCTAAATGAATTCATGTTATTTTAAATTATATTAAATAAATTGTGTTGATGAGTTCAATATTCATTTATTTTAAATTTATATCACAGGGTTGTGTTGAGCTGGACAGTTAATAAGTATAAGATAAGATAAAATGAGCTCTCAGAATCAAGACTCGTAATGGAGATAGATATGTTTGTCTTCTCAATCATGTACATACAGTCATGGAAATGGGGATATCTTTCTAGATTCTCTCATCATCATGATGAATTCATGATTATTCCCCGATTTGCATAGCCATATGTCTCTATATACGATTGACCTAATATAATAGAGAAGTAAAGATTGCATTTAGATTTTTCTTCCCCTTCATTAATTTCTGTTTTTTATTCTATACAACTGCACATAATATATATAATCAGGCCGTGAGGATGTGACAAAAGTAAAGCCCTAAAAGGTTTTGTCTAATGATTTGAAACTCTATATTAAACAACACCAAGAATGTAAATATATACTAGTCTTCGCCTCTTTTTTTTAGGATATACTATGCCATGTATTAGGGCAAATTCCAACTCTAAAATGGTCATCTGACTCATCTATCACGTACGATCACGATATATAACTTCTTCCCGATATCATCCTATCAAAATTCGCCACTTTTTGCACTAAATACTATCCAAGTGTACTAGGAATTCTAAAAGTATGGATGTGTGCATGGTAAATTTTGTTTTATTGTTACTGTTAAAGAATATAATGTTGAATGCATGCATGTGTAAATAAAGTTCCCTCATTCGAGTTCTATTACTTTTGTAGTGAGAAATTTGATTTAATAATTCACTCAGTCACTTGATATAACTACACTAAATTAAAATATACAGACATAGACCTGAACGTTAGATAAATACTCAACGTCAATTAACAATTTTAACTCAAAAAAACTACTATCTCGTATCAAAATAAGATTAATGATACACATCCTAAAGTTGTACTACAGAAACCTATGTGGCAATTACCACATCATCTGTAGCTTATACAATCACCATATGTAACTGTAATTGGGTAAGAATAGAAATAATTAAATTTAAAATAAAACAAATCACGAATAACAGCGAATCCGAAATCGAGATTGTGGTTTTTGATCAGATAGAGAAGGAAGAAAGGGGTTACGGTCCGCTCGCTACACTGGAACCGACGCTGCTTGAGCAAGACGATGACAAGTCTAAAAAATTCAATTAAATAAATTAAAACACACTAAGGAGAATAAGCAGAACTAATGTTTTTAGAACAAATAAAAGAGAGGAGAAAAGAGGTCGTGGTCGCTAGCGCGGAACCGATTTGAATCGTCGCTTGGAGGTGAGATGAATCGATTGTTGATTGTGGTGGCAGCTTTGGTGGCGAAATCATACTTGTCGGCACAAACGACGTTGCGCCGACTTCTCAACCTTTATTCCTCCCTCTGTCTGTTCCACTTCCATGTATTCCGATTGAAGGTCTCCCATTTGTGTTTTTAATTATTTTTGTTTTAATTTAATTGCTAAATTTTTGCCATAACATATGGTAATTGTGTAAATTATGGGTGATGTGACAACTGTCATGTCAACATCCACGTAGGTGTGTACTATAATTTCATGACGAGTAGCATTACTTTCAAAATTGATACATTAAATTAAAAATTTAAAACATTATTTATTTTGATATGAATAAACCTAAAACTAAGTGTATATATATATGGTGATGTGTCAGCATCGTCGTTTTTTTAGACATGTTCAACGAAGAAAGTGATTACTGGTTAGTGTAGCGTCTGTGTAGGTGGGAAATGGGAATATCTCTATGTGATTACTATAAGCTTCATAGAGACAATGAATGAATAATTAACACTTTCGAATTAAGCACAACAAATCTCTCAAAAGAGATTTAAACTTCAACTTGATTGAGAGTCATTTTATTTTAATATTAATATGTTGTGAAGCTTTATTTTCCATTACATATGAGACATAATTACACTATCATAACTGATGTAGCCAATAATTTTTACTTCTTTTTTTTTCAAAGAATTGCAAATAATTTTACTTTGTTGACTTAAAAAAAAAAAACTTTGTTTAGTTGTTTTCCACTTTTTGAGACATCCT
>JANIEQ010000470.1:0-15664 GCA_024708375.1 Oxalis stricta | reverse complement strand
AGATATTATCACTCTGTAAAATGGTCCTAAAAAGGACCTTAAAAAAATTCAAAGGTTGGAAAATGAACCTGGATGCCAGCTCCAGACCTTTCTCTCATATTTCTAATTTCACCAATTACCAAGTCAACCTAAAAATATAGAACCCATTAGATGATAAAGGAATGGGGAGGCAGAGATATTTTGGAATCGTAATTGTAAAAAGAGAATCAAAACCAGCTACATACGTACCTTGTTGTTTGGAATTACAATCTTGAGCTCGTGCGATGGGTGGAACCAGTTAACTTTCACAGGACCAAGATTATTATAACCTCCCGGAAAAGAACCTCCTCCCGCTTCAGCCTATGGCCATAGGTAACTTTACGCCACGCTTTTTTGGCCGTGGATATCCTTAGCATGGCGCAATCCCAATTTTTTACTAATGCTAGTTCTTATGATCATTTTCAAGATGGAATCAGAGGACAAGTCTGTTGACGCCACAAGTATTATACAATTGGGATCTTTGAGCCTTGGGACCATGGTCTATTTTAAAGTGCCCTCATGAGGCAAGAAATGTTTCAAGAAAAGAAGTTTAAAAAAATAGAAAATCCAAGCTCATAATTAGAGTGCACACTCTGCCAACGCAATCTCTTAAGATAGTAAGTTCATAAAAAGCTTAAAAACTTACTTGAAAAACATCTACGGCGGACTTCCTTCATGGGCATTGGAAAGTGTCCTTGACCAAATTTGATGTTTTATTTTCAAAAGAAAATCAGTTGTCACGAGGAGAATTGTTTTTTGAAGAGCAAGTTAGAACATAGAACGAATAATAGTGTCGATGGGTATAGGTTTATAGGTAAGATAATCCATAATTGGATAATTGACGTGGAATTTTTATACTTGTAAAATAACACATGTCGTCATATCATTGGTTAAATTTACCACATATGTGATTTTTAAAGGACGTTATTAAATAAGGAGCAAGTACCCCAACGTGCGTCAAACATAGGAACCATATACCCGGATTGGAACATTAGAGATGATGCAGACTTTCAAATCAAATATGAGGGACGCTTGTTTGTTTTTCTTTCACAGATTGTAATTTGATTGGAACAACTTCAACTTCACAAACCAATGGCTTCTTGAGAGCACTTGATTGGAATTCATTTGATTCCAACTTTGGCACCTCCAATCCAAGAAACTTTCTGCAATTAAATATAGAAGCAAAGAACAAAGTATACTTCTTATGTCTCTTTGCCCTTTATTTTATTCTTCAACTATGGTCTCAAATCATCAAACTAACATCAAACCATGCTCACAAATCCAAATTTATGACTTCCAAGTCGAATAATAATCAATCACATTTTATCACGTCGAGTATATATTCTCTTTTATTTTGATATTCGAGCTAGTTTTACCGACGTAATAGAATGTGATTTAGTACTTACTACATGCAATTGGTTCTTATCACATTTGCACAACAACCATTTTAATATGTGTTAACTAACAACATTGAATAAACAAACTTACTTTTCCATGAACTCATTCAACTCACACAACTTAGAAGTCGAATAATAATCAATCACATTTTGTCACGTCGATCGGTATATATTTTCCTTTATTTTGATACGTGACCAAAAATTTTATCGACGTAATAGAATGTGACTAGTTCTCGCATGAGTCGAATAATGATCAACCAGCATTTTGTCACGTCAACGTATCTTTTCTGTTATTTTCATAATTGAGCAATTGGTTCTTAACCCATTTTTAATCTCAAATTATTTGAGATCTTTATCATGATTATTAAATCAAAAGCTATTTATTTAAGCAATCATAAGATGTCTGATTTACCATGATTCACGTGTTCTTTATCAAGTAAATGACTTTATGTTTCTTGGACCTACCAAGCTTTTTATATTGTCCCCATCACAGTTGTAGACCTTGGTCTTAACGTTTTCTAGGATTTAAACCACCATGGAAGCAATAGAAAGATGCATTCTGCTTTCATTCAAGCTTTATCCTGTTTAGAATTTTACTATATAAAGGTCTGGGTTTTAGTAGCTTAGAAAAACTCACAGCCTTTTCAAATTCTAAGTAAACAAAACAATAAGCTTTTAGTTTGTTGTTTACCAATTATGGAACCTCTGATGAAACAAACACCAACTTCCTCCAATAAGCAACTTCCACCAGCAACTACATCCGACGGACTGACGAACTCGCCTTTGAGTTTCCAAATGCCACCACAAAAACAGTCCCTCATGAATGCACCTCTCAACATTGTGCCGAAAACGACAACGACCAATCCGCATGTGCCTCTTGGCATGCAGCAGACACCTCCGCCTCTAGGTATGGTCCCCAGGGAACCACACTCCATTCAACAACATGACTCCCCTGCTCCGGTCAGGCAGCCGGATATCGATCACCAGCTGCAAATGGTGCCGGCTGCTCCCCCTAGCCGGCAGACTGGGATATACAATCCATCGAGGAATGAGAGACGTATGTTTGCAGCTTCCGATGATAATATCATGTTGAAGCAGATTCAGGCAACACATTCTCCTGATGGATTCGAGGTTGATGTCAAGCCTCTCCTTCGTGTAGTCGAGGACATATTCGTCCATTCCGCTCCAAGTGTCGACGCCATTGTTTCTCCAGGGGTACATTAACTAACTAAAATTTTAAAATAATCTAATCCTGATGAAGTTTAGTTGCCATTTTAGCAGAAAAATGTTGAATTGTTGTGTTGTGTACTAATTTTGCAGGCTGTTCATGGACATTCTGAAACTTTGGATCATGAAAAGGCTTACCAAGAAAATTTCATCGACACGGTCGAATCCATGGGATATCTCATCGATAAAATCTCCTGCGAGGTACGCCATCTACAGATTCTTTTTTCTTGAAACTCCCATCTACGGATTCTTGTTGAAGACAGTATTAGGAATTAAAATATTAGTCTTCCTATTATAGTTAGATCAGTTTTCATTATTATCTTACTTCTGCTAGGATTTTAAGATTACTACTCTGTAATTCTAGGATTTAATTTCCAGTTTAGAATGTGAAATCTTAGAATTCCTATGTATGTATGCGTCAATTAACAGCTAGCTTGCCGATGCTCTGGAAGTGGGGACGCTCACTCAACCACAATGTCGATCTTGAACACGCTATCGAGCCACACATGGGACTCGAAACTGATGCTAGCTTTAGCCGCTTTCGCGGTCAAGTATGGCGAGTTCTGGCTAGTTGCTCAGAGTTACAACACAAACCATCTAGCCAAATCAGTGGCAATCCTGAAACAATTGCCAGAAATCCTAGAGCGTTCAAGCATGCTGAAACCTAGATTCGAAGCAATCAGGAACCTTGATCAAGGCCATGGTTGATATCACCAAGTGCATCATCAACTTCAGGGATTTGCCAACTCATTACATCACGATTGACGTTCCTGCCCTGCACGGCAGCCACCTCTCATGTGCCGATTGCTGTCTACTGGACCATCAGAGGGCTGGTGGCTTGTGCAGCGACAGCTTGCTGGTCTTTCACTGGCATGGGGCATGAGTAAGTTTCCAGTTTTCTACGTTTTACCTAATTTCAAACATTACAAATTAATCCTTTTCAAACAATACGAATTAATACTCTCATAAAATTACCTTTTTCTATTTTAAAAAAATTTAAAATCCAAGTGATCTTTCTTGACCGAAAATACTCGAAGGAAATTAAAACATCAGGGGAAATTAGTCATTTACATAAAAGTATGTCAGTTGAATTCCTCATGTATGGGTTTGCAGTTCCTGATATCAACTACGGAGGCCTGGGAGTTATCGAGCATGACTCACAAGATTAACAACATGCACAGCCACCTCCAAGGCCTTCTAGAATCCTGCTTCAAGTACATAGGTGAGTTAATCAATTACCAAATCAGAATTCTTTGCAAATGAGAAGGAAGTTTTAAATTAAACATGTAACATGTGTATGAACTTTGGTATGATTTTGCAGCTGAAAAGAAGCATGTTGAAGCTACCAAAACCTAATTCGTTTGTTTGAAATAAGTCACATTGACAACATGAGAGTTCTGAAAGCATTACTTAACCCGAAAGACGATCCTTTGCCACTTACTTGATGGAGCCACCAAGAGAAGGGTATGACTTATATATATACTGTAATTACTCTAAACTTGCATTTTTATCTCTTCTCTAAAATATACGTGTTTTGAGACAGATTCTCTATTATACAGCACTCATGTATATCTTATGATGTACATATATATATGTTTTAGGTTAACCTTGAAGGGCTTGAGGCGAAAATACGTTCTGCTACTGATATCAGACTTGGACATTGCATCTAGAAGAGCTTTCAATCCTAGAACAAATATATAACGAATCTAGGATGCATCCATCTAGGACTGATAGCCAATACGAGGTCGTTTGGCTTCCAATAATCGATCCTGTTACAACGCCATGGACCGATGCAAGGCAGAAGCAATTTGAGGATCTTACAGAGTAACATGCCATGGTTTACGGTATTACCATCCTTCCTTGATTGATCAGCCTGTCATCAAATTCACAAAGGAAATTTGGCGTTTCACTGAAGAAGCCTATTCTTGTCGTTCTAGACCCACAAGCACGTAGTCGCAAGCCCGAATGCTCTCCACATGATGTGGATTTGGGGGACATTGGCATTTCCTTTCACCACAGCAAGGGAAGAAGCTCTGTGGAGAGAGGAAAGTTGGAGACTTGAATTGTTGGTTGATGGCATTGATCCTACAATCTTGAACTGGGTATAGAAACTGTAAAACTTATTCAATTACAATTTCTCATTTCCACCTTTACTCAAGTTTTCAGGAAAATAACTAGGAAATTGGAGAACTCTAAACAGTAAACTTTCCAGAATTTCATATGCATACAAAAATTAATCATAACGGTATTTGAGAGCTGGACACGCTTAGCTGCCAGAAATATGTTTTAAGAAAAGTGTAGATAGTAGAAATCCTAGCAAGTTTTCATAGAAAATTCGTTCGTAATCAGAACATGTTTTCGGAGTTTTCTAATCTTTCATTCAGGAAATTCTTATTTAACTCAGAACATCTTAAGTTCTAACATATATATATATATACTATATATATATTTCATTTACCAGATATCGGAAGGAAGATATATTTGCCTATATGGAGGAGAGGACCTCGAATGGATTCAGAAATTCACAACCACGGCAAAAGCTGTCGCGCGAAGCCCATGGTATCGAACTAGTCATTGCTCTACGTCGGGAAGAGTAATCCTAAGGAACGTGTTCGTAGGATCATCAACACAATCAATGCAGAAAAGCTAAGCCACTGCTGGCAAGACCTAACTCTAGTTTGGTACTTCTGGGTTAGAATTGAAAGCATGTGGCACTCCAAGAACCAACTAGGTCGATCTCCCGAAAATGACCCTATCATGCAACAGATCCTGGCTATGCTCAGCTTCGACGGCAGTGAAGGTGGATGGGCCCTACTGAGTCGAGGATCGGGAGAGATGACTAAAGCAAAGGGCCCACTATTCCTGACTGCCATGAATGACTATACTATATGGAAGGAACATGTGAATACAAAGGGATTCGTGCCGGCTGTTGACGATTACTTGAAGGGTCTCCACACTCCACATCATTGCAACAGGCTTGTGCTTCCTGGATTTGCAGGGACAATACCAGAAAAGATTGTGTGTGCTGAATGTGGCCGCCCGATGGAGAAGTTCTTTATGTATCAATGCTGCGACGAGTAATTAAGCAAGGAGAGTACTGGAAGGTTCTGCATATTATATGACAATTACTACTATTTACAATTACTAGTGTGTGAGATGCAAGAATATTAAAATATTTCTATTATGTTTGTTTGTTTGTTTGCAATGAGTTGTCAGCTTGACGTTGTGAGTGATCTTTTTTTTGTTCTTGTTTTTAATAAAATGTTCTTCATCTGTTGTCCTAACTGTATTATTCATTAACAGAGCTTCTGAGAAAGATACCAGTATATATGATAGTCATTTTAATTTTTCAGACACTCTATTGATCAATCGACTTAGTTTTACGCTTGGCAAAAGTAACCATTTGGTCCCTGTTTTCAACGTTTTTGAACCTGGTTAGTCCCTCCAAACATAAAACGAACTAAATCGTCCCTCAAACGTTAATTTTTGAACTATTTAGTCCCTCGTCCGTTAGTGTCGTTAAGTTTTGCCTACGTGTCAATTTTAGCCAATCGAAAGCGACACGTGTACATGACGTGTTAAAAATTCCACATAGACTAATCGAACCAATTTAATATAAACCCTTATACAAACCGATTGAACCGATTTAAAACGAATTGATTTGATTTAAAACGGATTGAACCGAGACAGATTGAACCGAACCGGTTCAAACAGTCATCTTCAACCTTGAAGCTTTCTCTCTCCTCGACACTTTCTCTCACTACTGCACAAATTCTGTTCTCACTATTCCGGCCACCTCCGGCTGCGTTCTTGGTACCAAAAGATTCCTCTCTCCGTCACGAACACGATGGTACCAATTAATGACTCTAACTCGCTCTAAATTTTCCGAATTCCCGAAGTCAAAGTTATAAGTAATTATATATTTGATATAGATGCTTTACAGCCATAGTTTTTGGTGATATAAGAGGATCTTATGATGCATATAGGAATTATTGAATTGCGTTTTTGACCAATAAATGATCAGATTTTTCCAAATTTTTTTTGCATATTTCATTGGATTGTTGACCGAGATCAAACAATTTCACGTGAATATCAGTTTCGGGAAAACTTTTAGTGCAATAAGCAAACATGTAATGAGCATTGTGGAAGGTCTAATTTTTCATTGAAATGATCAATATCACATGTTTGTATTCAGCATTTCTGCAAAAGTAACATATTTAGAATACAAATTACTACATGTATCTTGCCGTTCTACATCTAACATCTTACTAACTCCTCTTTCTTACTTTCAGCCATTTGATTGGATAAAGAAGACCTTTTCGAGAAGCCAGAGGAATCCAATTAGAGACGAAGACCATGTTAAATGTTTCTTGATTCAAGTTACTGGTGGATGATGGCTTACCTTTGGATAGAGTATATTTGAATAATGTTTGTTTTTAGTTTTGGTTATTTGCCATTTTTTGGTTCAGGCATTAATTTCTGGAATATGAGACATTTTGTTTCTGTTTGAAGTTGAGAAGTTCTATAACAATAGAAACTCCCTTCTCTTTTTCTGTACTACTTATGTTGCCATTGCTCTCTTTATAGTAGATATAAGGGCTCGATTGAACGGTGGTTTCCGACCGGATAGCTTCTTAAAGTCGAGGGTCTAATATGATATTTTCATTAATAAACTTGGCTAGCTCTTACAATCAAATATATATAATTATATATCATTTGACATTTGGGAATTCGGAAAATTTAGAGCGAGTTAGAGTCATTAATTGGTACCATCGTGTTCGTGACGGAGAGAGGAATCTTTTGGTACCAAGAACGCAGCCGGAGGTGGCCGGAATAGTGAGAACATAATTTGTGCAGTAGTGAGAGAAAGTGTCGAGGAGAGAGAAAGCTTCAGGTTGAAGATGACTGTTTGAACCGGTTCGGTTCAATCTGTCTCGGTTCAATCCGTTTTAAATCAAATCAATTCGTTTTAAATCGGTTCAATCGGTTTGTATAAGGGTTTATATTAAATTGGTTCGATAAGTCTATGTGGAACTTTTAACACGTCGTATACACGTGTCAGCTTCTGATTGTCTAAAATTGACACGTAGCAAAACTTAAACGACATTAACTGGCTTGAGGATTAAATAGTTCAAAAAATTAGCGTTTGAGGGACGATTTAATTCGTTTTATGTTTGGAGGGACTAGCTAACTCAATCAACGTTGAAACACGGGGACCAAAATACATTGCGGCCGTTTTACTTTTATCAGAAAATGCATAATTTCCTAAAGTTTTGAAGACAGATTTCCTAATATGTGAGCATTACATTAGTAAATGAGGACTCGGAATTCCTATGTAGATCCATCACGTAGAAGCAAAAAACATCCAACAGAACTAAGGTGAGGACTCGAGTTCCTATGTAGATCCATCACGTAGAAGCAAAAAACATCCAATAGAACTAAGGTGAGTGACTCTGAATTCCTATGCTAGATCACATCACGTAGAAGCAAAAAACATCCAACAGAACTAAGGATTGTACTATTTGTAAATGTTGTTAAGAGCATATCCGGAGTTGCACCCGAGGATTTGTAATGTTGTTAAGAGCATATCCCGAGTTGTAGTCTTCTTTTAGGATCGTCCCGGGTTGTAGGATTTTTTAGCATATCCCAAGTTGTAGTCTCGTTTTGATCATCCTGAGTTGTACCCGTATTGTAATGTTGTTTAAGGCATATCCGGAGTTTTACCCAGTTGTAGTCTTGGTTAGTGTATCCGAATTGTAGGCTTGTTTAGTGTATTCCAGTTGTAGGCTTGTTAAATACTATCCCGAGTTGTAAGCTTGTTTAAATCATCTCGAGTTGTAGGCTTGTTGAGAGTATCCCCAGTTGTAAGCTTGTTTAGAGCATGTCGAGTTGTAAGCTTGTTTAAAGCTTCCTTCCCGCCTACATCCCGATTTGTAGGCTTGTTTGAGCTTCCTTCCTGTTGGTTTCTGTTGTTTCAGGAAGCTTGACTTGCAATAATTGGTTGAAAACCTGTCTTTCTTGCAAAAGAAGCTAACTAGAAAAACAAAGATGAAGCAAAGCTTGAAGAAGAAGAAGAAGAAGAAGAAAAAGCAAGCTATCAGGGTTTGTTTTGATCAACATTGGTGGTACTCCAAGAACCAATCAGGCCGATCTCTCGAAAACGACCCTACCATGCAACAGATCATGGCTATGCTCACCTTCGAGGACAGTGAAGGCCGATGGGCCCTACTGAGTCGGGGATCAGGAGAAATGACTAAAGCAAAGGGCCCACTTTTCCTGACTGCCATGAATGACTATACTATATGGAAGGAACATGTGACTACAAAGGGATTTGTGCCGGCCGTCGATGATTACTTGAAGGGTCTCCACACTCCACACCACTGCAACAGGCTTGTGCTTTCAGGATTTGCAGGGGCAATCCCAGAAAAGATTGTCTGTGCTGAATGTGGCTGTCAAATGGAGAAGTTCTTTATGTATCAATGCTACTGATCAGTATAAAGCAAGGAGACTACTGGAAGATTCTGCATATTTTATGCCATTACTACTATTTACTACTACTAGTGTGTGGTGATGCAAGAATATTAAATATTTCTATCATGTTTGTTTGTTTGCAATAAGTTGTCAGCTTGACGTTATGAGTGCTTTTTTGTTTTCTTGTTTGCTGTTGAAACTTAATAGAATGTGCTCCATTTGTTATCCATTCATTAACAGAGCGTCTGAGAAAGATACCAGTATATATGATGGTCGTTTTAACACGCTCTATTAATCCATCGACTTAGTTTTACTTTTATCAGAAAATGCATTTCCTAAAGTTTTGAAAACAGGTTTCCTAATTTGTGAGCATTGCATGTCTAGTAGACGAGGAGACGGATTCCTATGCAGATCAATTACGTACGTAGAAGCGAAAAATCATCCGACAGAACTAAGGATTTACTATTTCTAAATGTTGTTTAAGAGCATATCCCGAGTTGTAATGTTGTTAAGAGCATGTCCCGAGTTGTACCCGAGTTATAGTCTTCTTAAGATTATCCCGAGTTCTAAGGTTTTTTAGGGTATCCCGAGTTGCAGTTTTGTTTAGATCATCCCTAGTTGTACCCGAATGTGTAATGTTGTTAAGGGCATATCCGGAGTTGTAGTCTTGTTTAGGGTATCCGTATTGTAGGCTTGTTTAGAGTATCCCGAGTTGTAGGCTTGTTAATAGTATCCCGAGTTGCAAGCTTGTTTAAATAATCTCGATTGTTAGAGTATCCCGAGTTGTAAGCTTGTTTAGAGCATGTCGAGTTTTAAGGTTGCTTAAAGCTTCCTTCCCGCCTACATCCCGATGAGTAATATTCATTCCATATTGATATCAGTCCACGGAACTTAACAGATTATATTTGACACTTTCCGTGATTGGAAGTTGGATCCTAGAGAAGATCAGGGAAAACTAAAGAAAATCTCTCTGTCGGTTTTGCAACAGAAAGCTAGTAACAAAATTCCTAGAACTGTTCTTCACATTTCGTGTTCACGATTTCCCAAAGGCCAGAGAAATTGCAGTGTACTAATGACAAGTTTCTGTTCAGGATTCCATTACGCAAGTTGGAGACAAACTCTGATTGGCTACACCAAAAAGCGAAACAAGATTCCAACTCAAAAGCTTCAATTAAGATCTTCACAGTATAATTAGGGAGATAAAATTTGTGTAAAGTACAAGTTAAAATCCATTTAAGGGGTTAATAAACTATAGCTTTCATTAAATATCCTTGAATAAATCAAGGAAAACAATGAAAAAGAGCAAGGAATCAAATAACTTTCTCTGTTTTCACACTTTTTGCACTGGCATAAAGAAAGAAAAATAAATTCTTTATTATCAAACCCAAGTTAAAAGTTCATCAAGTAAGGTAGCAAAGCTCATCATTGGCCATAAAACACGTGAAACCACTGATACTGTATATCCATTCCCCTATATTAGTACCAATAATTTACTTTGATTACTATGTTCTAATTAATTGAAGAACCAGTTTTTGAGGATAATGTTAAGTGAGAATGAAGGATCATAAGAGGAAGGCTTCTTCTTAACAATAATTTTGTTATTGATTGGACTAGAAGTAAGGAAGTTGATTCCAGCTTTATAATATTCAATTTCATAAGGCTATAAATACACATAGCCAATATATCTTATAGCTACCCCGTCACACAAGTATTCTTCCTTCTTCGGAACAAGGAAACACCTTTTTCTTTCTTTCTTTCAGCCAATTCAATAATGGCTTATCGGTCATCTCAACCAGGGAGTAGTTCTGCAGGAAATCAACAACTTGTCAAGAGTGAACGAAGCATGCTAACAATGTCGGACGACAACATGATGTTGAAGCAAATCATGGGAACACATGCTCCTGATGGCCGAGAAGTCGACGTCAAACCTCTGCTTTATCTTACCGAAGATATCCTCAATCGTGCCACCTTGCAAGTTGGCGCCTCTGTCATGGTAAAACTCTAATTTTCTACTATACTAATAATTTTTTTGGATAAAAGTTATTAAAATTGGTCTAGATATCTTATTGACATGTGTATTTGTGCAGGGTACTCAAGGACAAGTTGAAAGCATTGAGGATAGAGCCCAACAAGCCAATTATCTTGCTATGCTCGAAGCCCTTACTTATACTATCGATCGGATTTCCTGCGAGGTAAGTATTTCATATTTAGGACTCCCTCCATATCAGAATAGTAGTTGCTTTCATTTTGGAGGACATAAAAAAGTTGATGTATCTCGACATAAAAAATGCATTTGATAGGGAGCTGTTAAAGTGGAATTTTGTTGTTCTAGACTTGATATTTCATAAAACAAATGTGTACTTTCAGCTTTCATACAAGGCATTAGGCGAGCTCTGATGCACACACGACAACGTTATCTATCTTCAACATGCTAACGAACTTTTCGTGGGACGCAAAGTTGGTACTGACGTTAGCAGCATTTGCGCTCAACTATGGAGAATTCTGGCTGCTTGCTCAGATTTACTCCACCAACCAACTTGCCAAATCTATGGCCATCCTTAGGCAATTGCCTTCGCTCATGGAGCAGTCTGGATCTTTGAAACCTCGATTTGAGGCGCTCAACACTCTGATTAAGGTCATGATGGAAGTAACTAATTGTGTCGTCGAGTTCAAGGAACTTCCATCTACATACATTTCACAGGACGTCTCAGCTTTTCAGACGGCTATGGCTCACATTCCAACAGCCGTCTATTGGGTTATTCGGAGCATTGTCGCTTGTGCGTCACAGATCACTTCCCTGACTAGCCTGAGCCACGAGTAAGTACACTTTTTTCGTATTTTCCTAGTTGAAATTGTAAATTTGTAAAGTATTTTGATTGTAAAAGTTGATTCAGATTTGCAATTTCAACAACTGAATCATGGGAATTATCAACCTTGGCTCACAAGCTCAAGAACATTCATGACCTTCTAAAGGAACAACTCTCGTTTTGCTACGAACATATTGGTAATGATTTAAAATTTCCTAACAAACGAAATGTATATTCCTACCGATTATGATTAAATATACTTGTTAATGTATACAGAGGACAGGAGGCATAACGAAACCTTTATGATGCTTAAGAATCTATTTCAATCAGTACACATCGACAATATGAAGGTTCTCAGAGCCCTCATTTCTACCAAGGACGATTTGCCTCTAATCGATGGTTCTACCAAGACAAGGGTATTATAAATCACTAAATTGACTTTACAATACATCAAATAAGTATTATATTTGGATGATTTTCTAATTGTATAATCACAAAACAGGTGAGCCTTGAAGTATTGAGGAGGAAAAACGTGCTACTGCTTATTTCTGGCTTAGACTTCTCCCACGACGAGCTCTCGATTCTCGAACAAATTTACAGCGAGTCTAGGATGCACGGGACAAGGATGGAGAGTCATTACGAAGTTGTGTGGATCCCAATAGTGGACCGCTCTGTTCCATGGACCGAGCCAATGCAGAAGCAGTTCGAGTCACTCCAAGTCTCGATGCCATGGTTCTCGGTCCACCACCCTACGATTGTCGAGAAGCCGGTGATCAGGTTCATCAAAGAAGTATGGCATTTGAGAAACAAGCCTATCCTTGTGGTCCTTGACCCGCAAGGGAAGGCTTGTTTGCCCTAATGCAATTCACATGATGTGGATTTGGGGTAGCAATGCTTTCCCTTTCACTACTCTCCGAGAAGAAGCTCTTTGGAAGGAAGAAACTTGGCGCCTCGAGTTGCTTGTTAATGGCATTGACCCCACAATTCTCAACTGGGTAATAATATATAATTAACATTTCCTCAATATCATTCATATTCTAAAGTTAATGGCATTTTCATTCCATTTATTCAGATAGGGGAAGGCAAATACATTTTCTTGTACGGAGGGAGATGATCCAGAGTGGGCTAGAAAATCTCACAAACCAAGCTAAAGCAATGGCCGCAGCCGCACGCGTCCCAATGGAGATGGTCTACGTCGGAAAGAGCAGCAAACGAGAGCAAGTCCGCCGAGTTAATGCCACAATCACGGCTCGAAAAGCTAAGCTATTGTTGGCAAGATCCTACAATGATATGGTTCTTTTGGACAAGGCTAGAATCCATGCTCTTCTCCAAGATTCAGCTAGGAAAGATCGACGAACAAGATCCGATGATGCAGCAGATCAAGAAATTGCTTAGCTACGACAAAGAAGGAGGTTGGGCAGTCCTAGCCAAAGGCTCGGAAGTTGTAGTCAATGGACATAGCACCACAATCTTGCCAACTGTCTTTGAGTATGACTCATGGAAAGAACATGTGATTACTTTTGAAGGATTTGATGTTGCAATTAGGGAGTATCATGATATGCTCCATAATGTTTCCCATCCTTGTTGCCGATTCGAGTTCATGAATTCTGCCGGAAGGATTCCGGACACAATGAGGTGTCCCGGAATGTAACCGGCATATGGAGAAGTACACAACATTCCTCTGTTGCCATGATGAAGGTGTTCCTTGGCTTGTTCTAAGCATTCTACTATGATATGATTTTTATCATTTATTTTATGCCGTTATTACTAAATAATGATGTTTGTGTTCTTTTTATTTTTTTGGCTCTTTTCTTCTCTAGCAATAAAATTGGTAATATAGATTTGAAGTGATGCCAATTATATGGCCACTAATTAATCACTCTCTGTAAGCTTATAATTTTTATATTTAATTTCATGAATAATGATTTCTCTAGCCTAATTGTGTCATATTTACTAGTGGTGAATTTTATGCATAAAATTGCTTTTATTATTATAAAAAAAATTGTTTATTCTATTATCTGAAAAAAAAATTGTTTATTCTATTATCTGAAAAAAAAATTGTCCATTCTATATTCTGAACGAAAAATTGTTTATTCTATTATCTGAAAAAAAATCGTTTATTCTATTATCTGGGAAAAAAAATTGTTTATTCTATTATCTGGGAAAAAAAATTGTTTAATTGTTTATTCTTTTGAAGTATTTAATATTAAAAATTAAATGATTCACTGAACAAATGAGCCCTTATAGCTCAGTGGTAGAGCGCCAGTCTTGTAAACTGGAGGTCCGTAGTTCGATCCTGCGTGAGGGCATTTTTTATAATTTCCTTTTTTAATTAATTTTTAGGGAAATAAATTATGAAGTTACCAAAATACCCTCCTTGACGACAATGAACAAAATCGAAAGAACAGTAAGAAACCTTGTGAAAACGCAGCTATCTCTCAATCAATCCTCAATCAATCAATGGCTTCCGCTCTGCAGAAGCTGCTCAAAAGATCGCCTTCTTCATTACTCCATCATTCAGAGTATTATCTTCCTTGGAAAACGTTAATTCACCCAATCCCGAAAAGCCCTTCATTTTTACCCAATTCCAAATCAGTTGAAGAACCAAAACCACTCTCCAAGTTGTCATCTTTGCTTCTGGGTTCGACTAATACAGATGAGAAATCAACCACCCATTCGCTTCTTCGATGTTTTATCCAAATTCTCCATTTGGGTTTTTCTTAGACCCGATTTGCTATGGTGGGTCGATCCAGTCGGAGCCGAACGATGAAAATGACGCAGTGATTTGGGCTGATAGTACGAAGAAGAGGAAGAGGAAGATGAACAAGCATAAGTTAAAGAAGCTGAGGAAACGTCTCAGGCGAGAAAACTTAGAGATTTTGTTTGTTTGTTGAGGTTTCGTCTTCAGTTTTAGACTTTGATGTTTGTTTCAATTTATTAAGTAATCAGTCGGTTTAGAACTTTTGGAAATGGCCGCTTTTGCTAATTTACGTTACGTGGTATAAAATACCAAAGTTCAAACAGCATTGCTAATGCATCTGGAATTTGATAAATTGAATTTGAAGGTTCATGTTTGTTGATTTGTCCTTTAGGTTACTATAAGATTGCATCATAAATTGCTATTGTTCCTATTTTTAGCTTGGCTTTGTGCGGACACGTCGTTTTGTAGTTAATGTGTGACTATCAAGTTCTTCGTCGTAGCAGATTATATGGTGCATTGGAACTTATGAGTGGAATTGCTTAGGCTTCGGAAATTTGTGAGTCTGCATGAGACAATCCATGGAGCTAGTCATTTAGACGTTTCTCTAGAACTGCATTGAAAAGTTGACCCCAGAAAAGTGAGTGTACTGTGTAGATGTGTGATTTGGTTAACAAAGGATGCTACTTGTATGCCTATATAATCTGTATCGAAGAAACTTTGATAGTGTGGAAAAACTATGTATGCTTTGCTTCTCTGATTAAAAATGAGTTATCTCC
Source organism: Oxalis stricta (assembly GCA_024708375.1). NCBI lineage: Eukaryota > Viridiplantae > Streptophyta > Magnoliopsida > Oxalidales > Oxalidaceae > Oxalis > Oxalis stricta. The sequence goes on along the minus strand of JANIEQ010000470.1, from coordinate 267 downwards.
CTCTTGACCACATGCTAGTCCAAAACTATGTATGCTATGCTTCTCTGAATAAAATGAGTATCTTCCTCTTGACGATGGTGTGTCAAGAAACTAGATAGTTTAGATGAGTTTTGCTTATGAATCAACTGATTCAATCAAGATATCGAGTCCACATCCTATTGCTATATGTTAATGCTTGTTTATTCATTCTATGCTCCTTCAGCCTTTATTTATGTATCCTGTGGGTTCTTCTTTTCTACTAAAGCTTTCAGTTCATGTTTGATTCTC
>JANIEQ010000468.1:0-15158 GCA_024708375.1 Oxalis stricta | reverse complement strand
GAAATGAACGTACAAAAAATAAATAATATACATTCCTCATTTACCCTTTTGAACAAATTCAATCTATGGGCAGATTGAGGGTAAAATTAGAAATATACTAAATCAGGGACCAATCGAGAAAAGAAAAAACATTACAAGCCCAATACTTTGATTTTGTCTCTCCTATTCTATTCTTTATAAGACCCAAAATATATACTTAAGAACGGACAATAGATAGATAGATCTCTGGATTCTTCTTCCTTTTGTGTGTTGTTGAGTCTGACTCGGAGCTGAATTTTCTCTTCAACTCAGCCATGGCGGACGAAAGCACGGTACCCATCTTCTCTCAGCTGTCAATGTCGTTATAATTATATCGTTTTTCACGAGATCTGTATAAAATTATGGTTTTGCATGATAGTCTTCACATAAAGATCGATTTTGATTTCCATCGATAAAACCTCTGGGGTTTGATTGAATCATGAGTTTTATGTTCTGCATGTTTGATAATCGAGCAAGGATCTGCTTGTTCTGTGTTTGAATGCTTGCTTTTTATCTCTTGTCAGTTGTTTGTAAGCCAAGTAAATTTGGGTGTTTCAAAGTTTACTTTTCTACAGCATTACTTCCCTAGATCATGTTTGTTTGATAGAATAAGAGCATTGTCTTTGCAATTCTGTTACATCCAATCCAATATTAGTCATTACGAGACTGTCCTGCCGATCTGATTTGTTTGTCCAAACCAAATTTTGTAATATGTAGTGTCATAATATATGAATTTTGTTTAGAAATTTTGTTGGACCACTGTATATTGAAAAAAGGGAACATGGCCAAATGTGTTTTAATGTTGATCTTTTTCTGTTTGCTGCTGTATCCGTGCTTGCTTTGGACCAGTTGCTATGTATATGTAATAAGATTATGTTGAATTGAGTTTATTGATCACTTTGTGAGCCAGTCAAGTAAGTTTGTCAATCTCGATTTGGCTTTTCTTTAGTTTTGAATGTATTCCAATCCAGAATACATGTTTCCCTGTGTCAGTGGTCATTTAATAATAATAACAAAAGCTTGTTTTTGATTTGTGTGTGACAGGTAAATGCGGATGTTGGAGGAGTGAACCCTGGATTGATAGTGCTTATTGTTATTGGGGGATTGCTCGTGACATTCCTTGTATGGGAATTATGTGCTGTATATGTATGCTCAGAAAACACTCCCTCCCAAGAAGAAGAAGCCCATCTCCAAGAAGAAGATCAAGAAGGAGAGGTTGAAGCAAAGGTGTCTCGGCCCCTGGAGAGTAATAAAACATGTCCTTTTACATGTTATCAGTCGTAGTTGTTTTCCAGTTTGTGTCGTAGTCTTAAACTTTAAAGTCTTTATATAGAAGTTTTTCTTATCACACCCCTTTGAATTGGGTGAAGAAGACTAGAATGGATCAAAGACCTGTTTTTTATCGAACAGTTTTGTTCTCTTCACTACTCTTGTGTTTTTTATTCTCGTTGTTGATGCTTTCATGTTTAGTTTAAAGTTTTAAACTGTTGGTGTGTATGGAGCTAGTTACAGATGATCCGATCGAGGTTAGGCTTAGATGCTCGATGAGTTCGTGTTGAATATATAATTGGTCGACCAAGATTAATCAGAGATTGTTTGATATCATCGGCGCTGGAATATGATTCATCCGTTAACCATAAAATCATAAATAATTCCTGCCCTTAGCTAAAATGCCTTCACCGATAGCTTGCATGAGGGGAAAATGTGCGACATATCGTCACCCGAAATAAGGGATCTGGGCTAGATGTAGCATAATGAATTATCGTCATCAGTGTTCTGGAAAATGGTGATTGTCATCAATAACAATGTGTACGGGTCATGCAGATCAGATAAATATTCCGGTAGCGGTAGGTTCCAGAAACGGGCTGTATTTCTGAATAATACTCGCCATAAAGGCAATCCTTTTGAACCTCACTCGAAATACAATAAACAGATGATAAGAATATATTCGTGATAAGCATATAATCGCGATTGTCATATTATATTACATACTATTATTATACACAACAACATAGGCAAAGCCTAAGTTCAATTTACTTTCCTAATACTCAGAGCACACCAAGATAGAAGCTTGTAATAAAGATAATGTCAATTTGAAGAATCCACAACATCACAAATCTCATATGGGTAAACATTCATCCACCACACACCAAAGACAGTATGGTTTAGGCTTTACGTCCCATGGATTGGTCAGCCGGAGGCATCATAACCATGACCGGCTGTGCGTTAAAGCCAGGGTGGGGGCAGCCTACGACGGAGCTCCGCGACCTTCTTGGCAAAGAGCACAAGGATGGCAGAAGATATGAGCTCGCCAGGATCACATGCAGTTTCACATTGCTCCCGTCGAATCTCATCTTCAAAGTAACTTCCAACAACCACAAGTTCTATCAAGTGACTCACAAGTTCCCTGTTCAGATTGTTAAAAGAGAAAAACTGGTTTTGAATCTGATTCAAATAAACTAGAGAAGGAGTTATTATTTTTCAAATTATAGCCTTCAGGGTAGAAAATGAAGAATAACTTGCCTCTAGATTAAACCTCCGACGGACAGCTGTACGACTATGATATGAGAACCACGGAGCAAGGCAGTTCCAACCGAATAAGAGTACCGATCAAGTAAAGACCAGTGTAAGGCAAGCAGTGGTTTGCAAAAGTGCCCTGGCATAGATCCAAGTCTCTCGACGTTGCTTCCATACAGCATGCATGGAGCCATACTTCCAAGCAGACCTACATTAAAGAAATGATAAAGCATTTTAAAAATTACAGAAACAAACTAGGCTAATGAGTCAAAGTACTAGCAACGTAATATTCACGTAATTTGCAGCCATAAACAGTTAATGGATTGCCATTCAGGATCCATTCTGACTGACTTTTGCATCAACAGATTACCTATAAGCGTATATGAACCATCTCAAATCGTCTTCTCTACACCAACAACTGGTTTCACATGATCTGACTTCCATACAAGTTACAATTTGCAATCCATATAAGCTATTGGGTGGGTTGACATTTTTCAAGCTTATAAGGCAAATTAACAAGCGAACGGAAAATTTAAGCCTCAAATCGATGGCTCGATTTCATCAGCATACGTATATGATTATATCATACAGAGACATCCAAATTATACCAGACCATCAGCTAATGAAAATAGCAATAACCGAATGAGCGAAAGGGGGCATACTCATACATGCATATTTTGGCGAATTATGGTCTAATTCTAGTTCGGATGACGAATATCAAACCCTAATTGAAACAGAAATGAATTCAAAAACAATCTAATAAGAAGAAATATGAGAGGAAGAAACTTACAAACTTCAAGATCGCTGCTGCAAAATTCATCATTACGACCAAGACAAGATAAGACGCTAGAGTCCCACGGAGCCCGATCCATAGTACCACCCATGACGTCATGTCCTAATGGCACCCCATTCAGCCGACCACCCATACTCAGCTCCGCCACCGCTTCCATACACTTTTCCGTCTTCGCGCCACCGGTTCCATTCTTGATGTTGTTGGTTTTCGCAGCTACTTCTCCTCCTCCTCCTCCAACTCCGATCTGCTCGTTCAACAGAGGGCTAGACTCGTCGTCACGTCGTGAATCGTTGTTAGCAGCCATAATTTTTCAAAAACAAAACCCCAAATTCGAAAAATTCTTAGAGAGAGAGATTGGAGGGAGAGAAAATTGGATTTCGGATCTTGAAGATGAAATTAAATGAGGATGGATCGGAAGAGGTCAAAAGTTGAGGAGCGGAGAGTTCTAAACGGCAAACGTGACGACCATTTTCTTTTTTCTAATTAAATTTAAGTTTGTATCAGGTACGACGTTCTACGGTTGTCTAGATTATATTACTAATGATATGTTTCCACGTGTCTAAACGCGTTTAGGTCTAACTAACGGTCCATGGACTCCTTTTGCTTAGAATTCAAATCCCTTATTGGGTCTGTAGGCCCATCTGAAATACTCTTGTAACAAAAGTTAAGGGATAATTATATGGGGAGGTCCTTAAACTATGCGTAAAATGACAGATGGGTCAGTAAACTAACTAACGCAATATACAGGTCCATGAAATTATGGTACGTCTGACATCCAAGGTCCTGCCAACGTGGCGCTGTTAAAATACACAATAGATGCCATTTTTGTTCTCTGACATGGCAAAGACAAAAGCTACGTGTCATTAGGATGAGAGAATCCAAAAGGTAGTATAAAATGTGTTGCTATCAAACATATATATAAACCTAAAATGTGACCACAGTGCATTTGAAAATCGAATTTATGTATTTATTATTTGACTATGATTTTTTTTTATGCAAACTTGTATTTCATTGATAAATGATTGAGTAATACAAGAGTTGGGATTTAGCTAAGTACATAGCATACTTAACAACTAAACCAATACAAGTAGTATAAGTTATAGCGAAGTTGATTGATCGATTAATCGAGGGCCAACACCTCTTCGCGGTTAAGGAGCACCAGCTTAGAATCTTTCTAACTCGAAAGTTAAAAAACCATAGTAAAAATACTAGGCAATCGGCGCAACTAAAGGCGCGGTAAATGCTTGTATAATTGGCACGATTTGATCGATTTCTCGAAACTTTCTATAGCCGATACCATTGATCGGAGGTAATGCGTCCATAATTGAAGGTAAAAACCCCAAAAAGGCCGAGAGACACACGAATTCCAAACAAAGAACGACATATGACTAATCACACGCCAATCCAAAGTTTGAAATCGAGAGGACATTAACGACTTCAATCCGCAAAGCAAACTTGAAAGCCGAGCTTCAATCTCCAAGCCATAGTTAGTACCACCGGAAAGACAAAACCATGGACCACCATCACCAAACACCAGATCTAGACCAACAACATAAAGACGGAAAATAAACATAACAATGAAAAAATAAATCCGACGACTACTAACCTATACCGGTCACCACAACCACATCCATCTATCGGCACGGAGTCCAGCTGCCACCCAAACTCCGCCATGGAAGGGTGTCGGCTCCGACTCCAAATCGAACAACTTGACTTCCACCCGCAAAACTTCGACAAGTCCGCATCACCGAAGAGAAAGGGGCAAAGAACAAACCAGATCCGACGAAGAGAGGAGATATGACACCTGAAACCTCCACAAGACGCCGCCTCCACCGACCTTCAACCTAAAAAACGTCTCGTATCCAAAGAAGCTTCGGCGAGTCCGCATCGTCGAAAATTTTTGGATCTCGCTTTGAAACGAGATCCGAGGAGAGGAGCAAACATCTAATCGAAAAAGAAAAGAGAGGAAGAAAATAGAGATCGATAAAGAGGGTTGTGAAAGGAAATTAAAAATAAAAGACGAAGTGTCCCACCGCCACCGGAGAAGGTGGGTAGCGGCAGGACAAGGAGAGGTGTTGTAGGGTTTTTCAATGGAGTTGAGAGCTTTTAGTTTTGAGAGAGAGAGAAACTTTTGTTTGTGTGTTATTTGACTATGACTTGTGTATTAAGCAACATCACACTTTGATTTTCTTCTCCTATAGTAGACCATGTATCAAAAACCAGTTGCTTATTTCATGGTGTCCTATTGCTTTCGGTGATTACTACCTTAGATACAAACCGTATGAAAGAATTTGGGAAGTTTTTGCTTTTAATTAGTTTTTGTATTGCGATTTATTTATTTGATTTTTATAAATATTTTCTCCGTCCAGCAGATTAATGTTAATTTTAGAAAATTTCACAATAAATTAATAAAATATATTTTTTAGTTAATTTTTCAACGTAATTGTAATTGTATGAGCCTAAAAAATAACTTCGTGGACATATGAAAATGAAGTTGGAGAAGAGAGAAAGTATATTACAGACGTGAGGCTAAAATTGTGAAGGTGAGTGAGGTATAATGGAAAACATAAGTAATGTTTCTTAAAATTTATCAAAATTTATATTTAATTTAAGACGAAAAATTATATTTATATTAATACTCCCAATTTAGGATCGGAAGAGTTATATTTTTATTTTCAAGAATTACGAAAATATATGGTTCATCGATATATAAGAACTGCATAAATAAATAATAGACCCATTAGGAATACTATCAAAACAGAAGAAGATGAAGTTTCAAAAAGAAAAATACATATTTTCAGAGAAAAATAAAAATACAAGTTATGCAAAGTACTGGAATTCTCATTGATCGTATTAAGTTTAATATCTCTTCTTTTCAGTCGTGTTGTTTTACTTTTGTAGTAGTAGCCGATTGTTTGGTTAGTTATAATATTTTATCACCTTTTGCAGTTTGTTTGCTTTATTTTGTTAGAATTGTTATTATGTGTAGCTGAATTTGTCTGTTTAAATATAACTATTGAATGAATTATGACTCAGGCCGATTATTATTAAAAAAATACAAATACAAACAAAAAAGAAAATGTGAGAAGAAGTATTCATCATTTCTTTTTTTTATCATCAGTACTCATCATTCCTAATTATTTCATCCATATTAAAATAAATAATATTTTTTATCTTTTGATTAATTTATATAAACAGGTAAATAGTCGATAATTTTCACTAAATATATGTCTACTTAAATAAAATTAAAAATATATAAAAATTATCTATTTTTGAGATATGCATGGCCTATATACTTGGTATATATACGTATCCGGTCTTTGTGGAGATAGTGATGAACAATACAATTTATTACCACAATCGATCGAGTCTCTTGTTCTGAAAATCAGGGCAATAAATAATTCTATTAGAAGTCATTTCCTTCTAGCTTGTATCTATACTATATACGGTCTGTATCCAGGCAATTATACCATATCGTATACGCAAGAAAGAGAGGAAAACATGAATTAAAAAAGTGATGAAGGAAAGGGGATTTTTTTTTTTTTTTGGTGGAAAGGAGATTTCCATAAAACTACGGACATTAAGGATGCGTTTCAAGTTCAGCGGTTTGCATAATTGTTCGAAGAAAATGTTCGAAGTTCTGTTCTTAAACAATCTTAAAAGACTTGTATCTTTTACTAAAAATGACAAAAAAAAAAACACACATCTTTGAAACTATTTTGAACAAGCTCGAACATGTGCATTGACATAATCGCGAAAGCAAAGGCACACTAAATACTACATATTCGAGCATTATGAAATAGCTAAAACGAACGCACACCATCTATACTACATCCTCCCCTATGCTAGTACATAGGATAATAACGATTATAAACGGGGCATGCATAATGCATATTTAACATATACTTACAGAATAAAAATGCAATATATATAGCCTTTAAATGGATATATATAGCATCATCAAAAAAAAAAAAAAAAAAGAGGATATATATAGCTAGCACAGCCTCAAATAATTTGTCTAGAAATTATATTTCATTTCAGCAATATTGGGTGCTAGTTTTCTATATATATATATGTGTAACAAATTTATAGTACTGTATATATTTATATAAAACTAACTCTCTGAACTCGAACATATATAATTAATCAGTAATTGCTTATCTCTCTCTATCCATGAATTTTCTTTACCTGCACGATAAGCAAACCAGAAATTAGTTTTTTTTTTTTCTTTTTGAAAGAAGAAATTAGTTAATTAATTAGTTATAGCCTAAATTGCATGACCCTTTTAATTTCAAAAAGAAAATGACATGATTAGTAGATAATTAACCTTACATTAATAATTTCTGCAGATTTAGGATTATAGACTGATGCGACGCCGTTTCCAGTCGGAACCCAACGCTTGCCATGACGTGGTGGAGGGATTTTGGTGTGTGTCTCAGGACCTCTGTAGTCGATCTCTATAAAACTTCTGGATCCATCATAACGGATCCCCCTATTAAAATTATAAAATAATAAAGAATTAATAATTCAATTGTGAGACTCTACAAAATATTGATATCAGGTACAAAACAAACAAAAAAAATTAATAAATAAAAGTTATAATAAAATACCTGATCTTGCATTTACAAAGCAAGTTGTCGATGAAAAGATGATGATGAGGAGGAAGAAGAAGAAGAAAGATTTGAGTTTGATGTGTTGATCCATATCGATAATTAGCTATACTTGATTGACTAGTTGGTTGGTTTGTGGCAAAAACTTGGACATTTACTCATTTATAAAGGGAGGGAGAGATGACATTGTCGTGTTCACTTGAAATGTCGTATAATAAAATTTATTTTTGATACTATTTTAATATGTCGTTTTAATATATAAAATTTATATATATTATTTGAATTATTTTTATATTATTCTTATATTTTTTTCAAAAATTAAAATATAATTATTTTATTTATATTCATGATTTTAAAATAATAAATAAAATATATAAATATAATTTATATTATCATTAATTACTTTTTTTTAACATTTGCAGTTTTATTACGCGATAATTTAAACAAATTATAAAAGGAGATGATTTAATAATTTAATTAAATTATTTAATTTTAGGAAATGAAATTGAGACAGTCGCCATCGACACAGCAATAAGTTACATGGTCTCGATTTAGACGTGTTGGGCTGGAGCATTTATTGATGAACCTATACGTAATCTTAACTCCGGTTTCCATTCATTCAATCCATTAATTACAATTTACATACTAATACATTCAATACAGTGGCTGTCAAATTTATTTCATGATCGAAGTTAGTTTAGGGATATAATCACCCTTGTCGACCCTAAACGATCAGAGATTCCCCACCTGAATTCCTCCAACATCACTTCATCCCTTCAGTCCAGCTTCTTCAATTCAGTGGCTTCCAAAGCTTCCTCTTCCTTTAGAAAATCTTATGCGCCCTGTTGACGGCATACCGGATAATTAACGGTCATCTCAGATTTCTGAACGGACGGATTGATGGTACCGATTTAAAGTTTGAGGGAGCAGGATGATATAAAGAGAAGTTAGACGAGACATGTTGGTGGAAATGTGATAGTTCAGGGAGGACGAGTGTCATTGTCCCATTAGTTTATCATGTTCTACATTCATACTCCTTCCGTCTGAAATTAGATGTTAATATTTGCGATTTTTACCAAAATAAAAAAATCGTACACGTAAATTTATTTTAAATATAATTATAGTTATAGAGACTAAAAAATTTCTTAAAATTATAAGCGATAACAAAATTCATGAGAGAGTGCATGAAGACATAATACTGAAGTCGATATATGAGAGTATAATGGATAAACATAATTAATGTTTCTTAAATTTGTCAAAATTTACGTCTAATTTAGAGCAAAAAAATTATGTTTATATTTGTAAACTAATTTGAGACGGAGAGAGTATTATGGGTTTTCGCCACTCACCACCATATATAACTATACGTATTTTTCATGTCCATATCATTATTTATTTTATTGTTTAATTTATGTGTTATATACATATATATATAAATTTTTGTGTTATATACATATATATATATTGAAGTTATGTGTTTTATATTTCAGAATTTTCTCAACACTTGTTTTCATTTATTTATTTATTTATTTTGCAATTTTCTTTCTCAGTAAGTAGTGTCTCCAAAATAATATTCGTGACCTCACCAAGGTATATGTAAATTATGTACAATATTCATTTATTTATTTTAAGAAGGTTGTGGCACTATTAATTTTTGTTCTCAAAATAACCGTTTGATCCTTATGTTTTGACTCTCTTATTTACAAAAGTATATTATTGCAGTTCAACGTTTATTTTTTCGTGATATTACTTGATGTTTCGATATTAACAGATATTAAAAATTGTCTTAATTGGTAACGTTAAGCAATCGTTACATCGTATGCGTGTCAAAAAATTCCACGTGGGCTTTCAGTACCAGTTTTTTATTGAACCATTGATTAAACCGAGTCGACACGGGTAAATGATTGAACCGAACTGAATTCAGACCCATTCATCTTTTCATTAGCCAATACGAAGAACTCATCGTATCCTGATCTAATTTGCACAAGCTCCGGCGCCGCCTTCACCCTCTCCACGTCCCTCCCCTCCTCGTCAGCCATCCCGCCGCCTTTAGCACCGCCACTAACGGATACTAAAGAGAGTGTCGAGATTAACATATACCATTCGACGTCGTCACCGCAGACTCCTCCTTTACCGGAGTACTACTCCAGCAAGAACGAGAAGAAGAGAGGAGGATTTTGGCGGTGGTGACCTCAGGAGAATCAGTTGAGCCGCCGTTGTTGGTGGTGGTTTCTATTTCTGGGCTCTGTATCATTGTTGTTGTTGGTCAGTCAACCACCATGGATTTGATTTGCAGTCAGCTTTGTGAAGAGATATGGAGAGAGAGAGAGAGAGAGAGAGAGAGAGAGAGAGAGAGAGAGAGAGAGAGAGAGAGAGAGTCTGTGTCGTCAACTGGTAATCTGCAAACACAGAATACAACAGTCCAATTACGATTGTTAGCGTGCCGGTCTCTCTTCAGGACAATCAATCTCTCTATCTCACTAATTCAATAGCTTCTCACAATTCAATTATTCAATTTACATCTTCTTTGGTTAAATTAAAACCCAATATTGGGTCAATAGTGTTTTTTTCTTTTTCCGGTTCTGCTGTGAAGGTTTTATTGACTTTCTAGGTAGCCTGATTACTTTGACAAACCGCTCAGGTAGTGCTTTTGCTTCTCCTTTTGGCTACAATTGTAATTTTGCTACAATGACTTTCAGAGTAGCATGATTACTTTGACAAACCTGAGTTTGCAACCGTCGTAATTCAACGTGACATGTTCTATGGTTTAACAGAGTAGGCGAGAGGGAGAAGAAAAGAAAATGATTTTCCTTTTTCCAAGTTCGATTTCGATTCGGTTCCATTTTTGGTTTGGTTCAGTTATAAGTTGACAGTTGTTCATGATAGTTTTTTTGACACGTAATATATACGTGTCGTGTAACGATTGATTAATGATGTCCACTAAAATAATTTTTAATGTCAGTTAGTATGAAAGTAGAATAATGTAACGCGTAAATATTAAAATCGCATAGCATATTTTTTTAAAAAAAGGTAAACAGTTCAAAAACATAAAATATAAAGAGCAAATGGTTAGATTTGCCATTTTTGGCTGGGTGTGTGGACAGCAGCATGTGTATATTTTATTAAGGATGCCCCATTAAAGGGCAACCCTACTTATAATTAAGCTCTCTTGGCTGGACACACACTTTCTTCGTATCTTCTCTCTTTCAGCTTAATGTCAACCGTAATATTATTGTGTGTTAGAAAAAATAAAAATAAATTAAGAAATGCATAATTTCAATGACTGAAGTAAATCTTGATTAAAATCAATCAAATTCTTACGATAATTAATCATCTTTCTTGAGCTAAACTTGAGCTAGAGCAAGTCTACGGGGCCATACTCAAGCTAGCTCGAAGAAGATCACTAATTCTCGTAAGAATTTTCATATTCAAATTTTAGTACAATCTAACAATGAAATGTAAATCTAGCTAAGATCGTCTGAAAATAGTTACTCGATTTTTATATACATGCATCGTATAAAAATTGATAAGTATTTTAGGCATAAACAGTTAGCAGATTTAAGATTTGCGAGTTTCGTCTATCGTTCTAACCATACTTATAAAGTCCACGGTCCTATGTAATCTAAGGAATCTAAGGATCGAAACCGTCTTGTAGATCTTACAAAATTGAATTCAATTGTCACCTCAAAAGATTGACATTTGACCGTATATAATTTCTATATGTGTAGATATATATCCTCATCCGGGGAAACAAATCTTTCATTTTCAAAAATAATCATGCACACACTAATTATCTATTCATTTACATGTCGTCTGGCCCCAACATTAATAACATAAATCATTGGAGGTTAATTATTACAATATTTTTGTATCTAAGTGATTACTTGGTGAGTTGTGGGCCACAAAACAAATAATTAAGGGAAAAAATATAGCATGTGGTTTTACGACCAATAAATTCAATAGAATAAAAATATATAATAATTATTAATTTTATAATTAATGATATATTTGTTTTGTAATTTCTTTTATATATTTAATAATAATTTTAATATAATAAAATATATTGTATTTTATTTTATTTTATTAAAAAAATAACTACAACCCAATTATACCTTTAACTATAAAAATTAAAAGTATTAAAAATTATGCATATATTTTAATTTTACCTACGAGTAGGTACGGTAGGTTGTAGTTCAAGAGGCAAGTTTTTGACAATAACTAATATACTAGCTTATAGTATTTTTGAAAGAGAAAAAGAAAGACTAGACTGTAGAGCAAATTATTCATTTGCATGTCCTACTTATGATTCTGGGAGATTTTACTTGGATGCGACATCGTTGTCTATAATTAATTCTAGAGATCGACGGGGAGAGAGTACTGTAATAAGATTATAAATTGTTTGTCTGATTAGAAATCTATAGATTTGATTTTGGAGTGACTTGGATGAAAGCTTACAAAAACTTAATTTTGCATTCCATGAACGTGCAAAATAAAGTTATATACAAATATAAAAATACAATTTACGATATTCGTGATACAGCTCGATAGATGCATTAAGAAAGAGTTTGGGGAAGAGAATTGAGAAGTGAGGAGGGCATGCAGCTTCCTCCTACTTCCTAGTGATGGTTCGTCTGATCATCTAAATTCTAACATCAAGAATGAATCTATAGTATAAATTGGGGGATGCAGGAAGATTACATATATAATATTTTTCCTTTTACATAAATATTCATGAAATACCGATAAAAATATATAAATACATGCTACGATACGGGCTAAAAAAAAGTAACAATATATATAAGGTGGGCTAAAGTTTACGGCTACATCCGTTTCGGTTTATAATAGTTGCCTAGAGATGGTTCTAGTTTCGCAAGCTGTGGTATTTTGATCGATAAGATTAGACATTCAATTAAACAATATTTCAATTGCAAGTCTTGTAATTTCGAGTTTGTTGGTCGTTTAGATAATCAGGTGGCGGATGTTTTAGTACACCTGCCTTCATCTAAATACTCTTTATTTTCTAACTAATAATCATATTATCATGCGTCTATAGACGTTATTTTAAATATATTAAAAAATTGATTTAATTAGAGAGTATGTAGTATGGGTTGGATTTCTTTTCGTCGTAATAATTTGCCAACTTTAATAGCGCCTACTCTTATCAAGCAAAATGTTGTTGAGAATTAATGAAACCTAGCTAGATCGTTTAAGCTTTAAAGAAGAAGAATTAATTATATTAAATATATAATTGAATTGTGTACAAGTAATGCTATACAACCAACAAAAGTTACAGGACCATATGGGAGACCTTATGTGGTTGTCTCGTTCAAAGGCTAGGAATTCCAACATCTATGTCAGTAAGTGTCACTGCACTTATTATATATATGTTCTTCTCAGGATATATAGCTGGATCGATCGATATTGGGAATTATATATGGATTAGAATTCATGGTACGTACATCTTACTTAATTTCAAACTTAAAATAGGGTTTTAATTAATTAATTGCTTCAATTATTATACTTGTTTAGCTTAATTAGATCATTAAAAGTACTACACAAATACATACACACGTGTGGTCAAGGAGAATGTAAAAAGATCAGTAACTTACTATGCTACAATAATTGAACTGATCGTCAGTTGATTATATATAACCTAATGTAATTATCTTAAAGGAAATAATTTTATCCTCAAAAAAAAAAAAAAAGAACCGAAATAATTTTATTTGGATTATCAGAGTTGGTGTGGGTCATGTACGTGGAACCTTAATTGGACTTTTTAGCTCCTAGTCCTACGCACAATTATACAAACTCACAAGTAACTTTCCGAGTGTGATAGATGACACATTCAGTTGAACTCATGTTGATCCTACGCAGTCTCACATGACTATAAGTCACGAAAATTGCCACGACCCGATGATCACGACGTTTTCTTTTTCGCATGTAACATAATTTTACCATCCTTCAGAATCTTTCAGCCTCTATCATGATCATCGTACTACCATAGCATGCCATGCCAGGTTTTTGGTATAATATAAGCTGTGTTGAATGAAAATAAGTTTGTTGCCCCCTATATTGAAAAGTGCGGTATGTAAGTCCCTGCATGGTTAAAAACAGGGGTTAGAAGGTCCCTATGTTCGTTATACCACCTGCAATCCATGGAGGATCTGACGTGTCAACTTATATAATTGGTTGGACATAACACGCAAACATATTTAACGAAAATATGTCATGCGGTAGTTTTCAAAGGCGAGGGGATATAATCTTTTAACGTATTTTAGCAAGAGGGATATAAATCTCGGATCTAAAAGAAGAGGGGTATGTTTGTCTATCCAGACATAAAATAAAAAATTTCCATAGAATTATATATTTTTGATTAGACCTATCCATTCATTCACCGTCTAGAAATGGGCAGAATAAGCCTAGCCCACTTCTACATTATCGTTGATAGTATGGTGCCTTGTGGACTTGGTCCATGGGTTGTGCTCATTGTATGAGGTCTTTAATAGGACTAGTGATTAGCCAGTGCTTAAAACAACTGCCATTAAAGCCAATTCGGAAGAGCTCATATATATTGTTACCATACTTTTAGGCCCAAAAGTTCAAATAAGAGCGATTATTTTGAGAATATCATATGTAGCTGTAACTCCATTTTATCGAGATTGTTTGTATCTTGTATATAATTCCAAAGCTTATTTTCTATCACGGCAACCCCCTTGTCGAAAAAATAATTAGGCTGTGGTGTAATTATGGTATATAATTATTATTGCGCGCTTAGATACAATAATGAGCTGTAGCTCAGATGGTTATGTAACTTTTGTTAGACTAAACACTCCCCACTAGCCTCGGGTTCGAAACCTGAGTCTTACACTTTTATTGTTTTTTTCCCTTTGTTTTTTCAACAGTACATATAATACACAATAAATCATCTTAGGTTTTCTAATTTATTTTATTTTACCTATTTACCACAAATATAATAAAAATATATATATATAGATTTAGCTAAAAATATTAGTATATGAAATTTATTAAAATATATTTTTTTCCACCCTAACTAATTGTTATTTTTTTATATTAAATATATAGAAAAAATGATAATTAATTAAAAATGAATATAATAATTTTTAAAAATTTAAATATATTTGATGTAAAAAATTTCGTGATGCGACATAAATTATTAAATACTATTAGTCCATTATATTCGACAACCCACCAATACATCC
>JANIEQ010000467.1:0-11086 GCA_024708375.1 Oxalis stricta | reverse complement strand
AGGTGCATCGACTTCACTTTTCACAAATGAAGGATCCATCAAATAATTAAGGGCCTAGCAGTTCTCTACGTGATTTTCGATCCATACACGGACACCTAGCATATGATTGAATTATGTCCACACTTAATTAAGGTGTGGCAATTAATATGTATACGATTAAGGAGGGCCATATGACATACAGGCTAAGGTTTCCACATGTAGATGCATATTTGTAATATAAAAGTCCCTTCATCAAGTGAACAGACCATATAAACTCCAGATAACACCTTACCACTGATGTCCCACTGTAGGGAAATGCATCAACTCTTTTGCTAGTCAGCCAGTAGTCCACAACAGGTCCAAACACCAACAGCGAAGCCAGCATGGGCTGGAGCAGTATGACCCAATAAATTGAAAGACCCTAGAGAGTAAGTCCGCTGGAGATAGTGCACATACTGTTTAACAAAAAACCCAATGGGTCATGCATCAAGAATATATATAATTAATTTGTGGTGTAATAAGACAAACATATGTGACGTGTATGAGATGCAGAAATATTGTTAAATAAATATGTGATATGAGTGGCACACGTTAATCAATCAGCCTGATGATGTATCTAATTATGAGTTCATGAACATATCAAGAAAAGGATTCTACTCAAGGTTTTAAGTTACAAGAAAGATAATGATAAAGTGAAGCATTACTTACGTACTGCTGAAGAGCCGTGCTCCAGACTGCAATAAAGGCAGCTACAAAACCTTTTGTATTAACACTCACATCAGTAACGGTACAGACAGACACTCCCAGGAGCACAACTACTATGCTAAGCTTGGTATCCCTCGAGTATCGCACCTTGTCTAAGACAACTTCCAGGAAACAAGATACAGGGATCATACTCAGCTTTGCAATCTAAAATAGATTTAGAAGAGAGAGAAAGATTAAGTTTTTGAGCAAAGTTCCAAGATTTTTAACAATAAAGTGCAGGAATTTGAACTGGACCTGATAGAAACCAACAGAGTTCCCACATTAAACTCACGTTCATTCCAACAATAGAGAAGTTGGCGAACAGAACAAATTTGAGGAGATCAGAAAACAGGTAAATGAGAAGCCTGGATATAGCATAACCCTCCGAAGAACAAATGTCAACAAGGTAGTTGTTGCAAAATGCAGACCAGTTAATGTTGTTGCTGCATGGTAGCATCAAATTGATCACAATTCAGAGCCAGAGCAATGATAATGTAATTATTTATCATAACAAAAAGAAACATACCAAAGCTGAAACCATATCTAGCCATCAACGCTTTGTTCACCATGATTATCCCAACTGATGTGACAACATTGAATAACCATGCAGCAGCATCGCCAGATGCCTTTTTGTCAGATTTGCTAGCGGAAGACATTTTCCTTATAACTACCACTAGAAGCTGAATATTTCCTGTCTATTTTTTACTTTTCATGAGAGTAACCACCAGGCTTTGAATATATGCCCAGAGCCAACACTTATGCTGGACTCACAATTGCCTAGAAATCCATAGAGGTTAGAAATTAGAATGGATCAAATGTATAATGTACTAAAATACATTAAAGAAACTCAAACGAACACAATTCTCCTCTTGATGAGTCCATAGCAAAGCAGCAGGTGATTCATTATTTTCTCTGTCCAAAAAGGTAACAAGTAACACACATTATGAAGAACGGATATCTCTACCAAGTACCAACCACTCTGATGGTAATAAAAAAATTACACATTTTAAAAAATTAGCATCTTGAAGTGGTTTACAGAAGTCCAAGGATCGAATCAGATGTGGAGCAATCAGTTAACCAGAAAATTAGCATTTCATTTATAGTCTATATATATATATATGCAAGTTCAATGGCAATGAAACACGGAAATGCATTAAATGCCTACAAATCACAGGGCAAAGGTAAAGAACTGAATCAAAAGCAAGAGAACCAGCATAGCAGACAAGCAATGCGTAGCATGGCATAAGATCAGTCAGAGATCCCAAAATAAACAAATATTAATTCTCAACAATCATAAATTTTGTTGTTTTTATATATTTTTTTTTTAAAAAAAAAAAAGAGTGGATCTAGATTTGAATTCATGAAAAAACCAGCTAGATCCGACAATCTTCCATCACTTTCGAAATGAATTGTAAAACAGCTAACCAATATCACAAGCAAAAGAGCAAATCAAAGAGCTTTTCAGTGATGAGCAATGAGATGTGGTATTAATGAAAATGAGATCTACGTACAAATTGGAGGTCCGAGGTATTGGGAGCGAAGTGCAACAACAGGAGTAATTTTCCCGGGAAAATTAGAGCGAGAAAAATGAAGGTTAGACGAGGAAAGAAATAGGAGAGTGTAGAGGGGGCAGCCTAGGGATTCGCGCCGTCTAACTGAAACTGCCAAGGAGGAACGAGAGAATGTTATGCTGCCTGTAATTGTAATTATAGTATAGCTGACATTCAAAGAGGAGGAGTTCCTTCCTTCTCATTTTCTTCGCTTCTTTACATTTCCCAATTACACCCTCTTACTTTTTCTTATTTCTCCAATTGACCATTCATTTATAAACTGCTCACAATTTTTACCCATTATTTATGTAAGTATAAGAAAATATATTTAAAAATATAATTCTAACATGTTTAATGAATATTTTTTAGGGATGAATTTGCCAAGTCGTGTTGAGGAAACAAAAAGATATCTGATCAGGAATAATGGATCTTGTATTGTTGCTAATATGCTTCATTAACATGTTACATATTGATTCATTTTTTAGGTAATTTCCGAATGATAAATTATTTCAAATGTGGAAAACAAAGACTATCATCAGCTGTCCAACACTGTGGTCCGAAATGCTGTTCTTAACACGAAAACAAAATAACAGTTAGATTTAAGTGTAATAATAATCACATTTTGCTTGTAACAATTTTTTTATTTTTATTTCTTGCTTGCGGATAAATTCTAAAATTGAAAAAAAAACGCCACTAATTTTGTATGATATGATTAATAACTGGTGGTCCAGATCGAATATAGATATATTTTTCTTAGTGGCCCTACTTGTTAAAATTAAAGAGATGATACATCATAATCAATAGACGTCCAAACTTAACACGGATTAACTAAGTAAATATTATAATTAATACTGTAATCATCTTCATTAATTTGCGGAATAAGAAGCCATCTCCACTTTGCTTAATTATACAGTCATCACTGCCTAATTCTTAGGCAGTACATAAAATTCTTAAATAGTAGTTCATGTCATGTCAACTAGCTGATCCCTTTACTTGTCTTGCAAATTCATGATATCTTTGCTTTGTTTAATTTCTCCTTCTTTTTCAGTTTCGCCAGTTTTTATGATCATTGATATTTTCCTAAATCAAAGTTCTATAACTTTACTTGTCTAGTCAAAAAAAAAAAAAAAAATCTAAAGATAGTACATACTGCAGGTTATCTCTAATTAATATTTTATTAGAAAAGAATCAGAATACATATAATTTTTCAAATGGCATTGGCTTCAACATATATATAGTGAGACAGTCAGACAGGGACAAGCTTGATCTGGAGTTTTTGCTAAGCGGAGTCCATCGACTTCGACTGATATCAAATAAGAAGATACGGACTAATGAATCCTAAGTCCAATAACACAGGGACTAAATGATCATTTATCCCTTCTTCACAACTATATATAATAGGATAACGAGATTGTGAACTATCCTCGCCAACTTATTGTGAAAATGTGGGGTTTCTTTCCATATTAGAGAAGAAAGCGATATTACAGTAGAAAACTTTTAAATTAATATTCGATAAATTAATAAGCTTTTTAAAATAATAAATTTATTCGGTATCGATTTGAATCAATGTAAAAAATTAAAAAATCGCATAAAATAATAAGATAATAATTTTTCGAGAGATTATTTTATAATTTTTGGTCCCAAAAAATCGTAAATTAGTAATTCTATAGAAATTGAAAAAAATATATTACACTTTATTGAAATATGATTTGATAGTTGTCTGTTTTAGCTCTAAAGTTCGAGTTTATTTGGAACCATTGCTCACCGAGTAAGAACAAGGTACAACTATTGAGTTGCAAGGTTCAATACAACGTAATTCTAAGAGGCATAGACTAATTTATCTTTTTGTTTGATATATCTTTGTATAATTAGGCAGTTTATACGGAAATATGAATTATGTTGAATCCGTTAAAAACTCTTTAAATTAATAATTATTAATTTATTGATAAATTAATAACTCTAAATTAATAAATTTCTCCAATCCCCACATTATTAATTTATAGAATTTAAGCTTGTATTAATTTATAAATTTAACTTGTATGTATTTGTGATGGAAAAATAATAATCTGAGATAAAAATTTTTCCTCAATATGATATTTTCATCATTGACCATTGAAAAAAGGTGATATTTTCATTGACTATAAATTAAGTATGTAGTTTTATTTCCACCTAATTAGTTTGATATTTGAACAGACTTCCTTCGTTTTCAAAAATTGTTTCACCGTGTCATTATTTTTTAGTAATGGATGAATTATGGATAATGATTAATGACCTTCATCACAAGAAACCGGCCCTTCACTTTGCTTACTCATTATGCAACGCCTAATTCTTAGCCAGTTCATTTAAACCAGATGATCCCTTTACTTTGATTTCCAAATTCATGATATCTTTGCATTGTATTTCTCCTTCTTCCTTTTCGGTTAACCAGATTTATTTAACTTATTATTGACTCTTTTTTTTTATAAATAGTTTTACTTGTCTAAGAGGGAATATACTTCCAAACTGCGGACGAAGAATCACGAAGACTATCATAAAAGTAAAAGTTGATATTTAATTTACTAAACGGCAAAATCGTTCTTTTATCTCCCTCATTTTTGAAAAATGACAAAAAAAATATTTTTTTTGTTTTGAATCGAAGAAAAAATATCTCCCCTTAAATAGTAACGTTAAATAAAAATACCCTTCTATCGTTAGAAAATATCGGTTGGCATTTTTGTACGTTAAACCATTTTACGTGTCATTGAATCCATTGTACGTGGCGTGGAAAAATTGTCACGTGGCATTTTAGAACAATCATTTGCACTGAAGGAGTTTGAGGGTCAGAGTGACAAAAGAAAAAACTTCAGGGGTTGTATCGTCATAGTACAATAGTTTCCCTTTCTCCTTCGTCAATCACGACCGATCCACCTTTATCCGATTTTCCGCTCCGACCACCGCCTTCGTTGCCGACAAGCTCGGCGTCGTCCCCATCTCTTCGTGCGCTCTTTCCCTTCGGTTAGACAACACGCTGTCGTTTCTCTATCTCGCCGAGCTTCTTCATCTTCTTCGCCAGATCCGATTTGCCGCTCCAAATCACGAACCGAAATAGCGGCCCAACGTTGGTCGGTGGCTTGCAAGGAGAAGGTACCAGACATCGCCGGATCGGTGGGAAGAGACGAGCGGCGCCAGACTCGAGAGAAGGAGGGAACAACGGCGGGGCGGATGGCGCGGTTTGTACGCAGGCAGACGGGCTGTCGACGGTTGTCAAGTGGCGAATGTAGGGGGCGAAGAGGTGAGATTCGATTTTGAACCGACGAGGTTCGATTATGAACCGAACCGATTCGATTTCGAATCGATTTCCATGTCAAATGATCAGGTGGCATTCCAAAGTGCCACGTGGCAATTTGTCCATGTCATTTGACACGTGTCGACTTCTGATTGGTATAAAGTGCCACGTAAAATGAGCTAAATGACACGTAAAATGGTTTAACAGACAAAGGTGCCAACTATCATTTTTTTAATGAGCAGAGGGATATTTTTGTTTAACGTAATCATCTAAGAGGGGTATTTTCCTTCGATTCAAAACAAGAGAGGATATTTTTCTTGTCATTTTTAAAAAGGAGGGATAGAAAGTATAGTTTTCCCTTTACCAAACCATATATATGAGTAAAAAAGTCATTTATGTGATAATGGTCTCAAAATCTCAATCATGCAAAGTTTTCAACGATTAACAATATAAAATGATATGTCGTTGGTGACTTTGGTTTGGGAGGGATCGAAGGTCACGCCCGACTGCTACTCCATCATAAGGCCATGAGAGTCGGAGCATGGAGGCCTGTCGGCTTCGACCCTTATTAGAGGCCAGAGAGCCTAAAAGCAGAAGCTCTCGGCTTTTATGTCGCAGGTCTCTTTCTAATACTTATGTGTCCAAAAACACTTAAACCCTACGATACAAGACCTCTTAGATGTGTTTGCTAGACAGACACACTTTATGACAAAACTCTACTCTAGAAAATGAACACTTCTCTCTACGTTGATTGACCGGCCGAAGCCTTTGACCTCGTGGTCTTTAAACTAGTTCTCATATATGACTTTTCCCTTTACCATTTTCGGCATCTCTCTTCCATAGCTTGGAAAGCTTGCTTTTTTGCTTTTATGACACAATGCATATGCGTTCGGTCACCATACGACCTAACATTGAACCACGTCGTCGTTCGATGGACGACGGTCGTTGTTGTTGGGACAACTAGCCATTTCGGCGATGTTGCCGCACATGAAGACCAAGTTACTTCTCAAGCTCGAGGGCTACCAGCTCAATTGCTTCACACTTTCGAAATTTCAAACCATGTTTCGGATCATGTTTCGAATCGGAAATCTATCAATCCTCTAACTTGTTCTCCTGGTCATGCATATCCACTATAAAACCAATGCCCTCCTCGACCTCAGTTTCTTTCCCGAGTCCTTGTCGGCCCCGTAATCTCTCTCGGCCTGTAACCTTTCTCGGCCTCGGTCAGCCAGGGAACATCCCAGAACGGAAGCACTTCTCGACCTCGATTTATTTCTCCCGGCCTAAAAGGGGCCTCGAAAAAACACTAACCTACCGCAACGAACGCGATAGGGCTCTGCCTTACTCAGACGGCTTGTGGATTTCACGACTCGAACGTCGAGAGAAAGGAAAGCAACACGCCGCCCAAGAACGCCGATTAGTAACCAGAAAAGTCCAAAGTAAGAATTGCGTGGAGAGACACAACAACCACGAGAAGAGACGACAAATTGAGAAGACACCCTCGCCACCATCTCCCACGCTTGGAGCGGGTTGGACAAAGTGATTTATATGATTGTTGGTAGTGGGGAAACCAACATGAGCAAATATGTAAAGAAAAAGTGTAGAGAGAGGCCAATCAAGTGATGGTCGCACTAAGTTTACGCCTCCGTCCTCGCTCACGCCAAAATCTGGAGGCCTCATGATTGGTTTCCTTAGGAAGACCCTCATAGGCATCCAGAGTATCCTCATACCTGCCCGCTCGTCATTATAATGACCATAAAGCCACAAATTACGTATTCGAGTGCAAAGGGGACTTACCAGCCACCACCACATCCCCTACTACCACGTGTTTAAACAAATGAGTTTGTGGATGCCCATTTACCGCATCTCTGGGCTGCTCATCTGCGCTGTGAGTCAGGCTGAGCATCGGTCAAAGGTCAAATACAACTTCCGTCAAAGGTCAAATACGACAATTCCGTATGTCATAATCATGCTTCTTTCGAAATGGCGTATATTTTTCAAATGGGTTTGGCAAGCCAGAAATTAAATGTCAGATCATCGTCATGTCGGTGTTCCGATCATCGTCCCCGCTCAGACCATGGGATGTTTCACTGTGAAAAAAAAAAAAAAAAAAAAAAAAAAAAAAAAAAAAAAAAAAAAAAAAAAAAAAAAAAAAAATTAATGTTAGGCTTACGTATTGCTTTCTTCATCCGAAAAGTGGACTTGGGTGGGTAAGAATAGCAGCAAAGAATGGGATGGCTGTTGCCTTCATCATAGGTTAATGGATATTTATGTCAGTAGCCACAACTATCTTACAATGGAGATTTTACTACCATTTTGCTAAGAATTACAACATTTTGTGAATTTTACATTCAAAATCAACACTCTAGGATCTTCATGGTGTTGCTAGCATATGCAGAAACATCTTCATGTTCTCTTACAAAATAGCTGAATTCTGACTTTATCTAGAAATGAACAATTGCTCTTCGAAATAATTTAATTCACATCACCAAAGAATTTCCCGTCACAATATATAGTATTGGCTTATTTGGTGATAAATAAAGCATCCACATTGCTCATCCTCAGAAATTTTATAAAAGTGGACTATTAGGACTTCAACGCCGGTTCTCGCATGAATCAAAATAACCGTGAGCCGCTAGTTTCAAAATAATTCCGGTTCTTTAAATTTCTTCCTAAATGCTTACCCTGTAATAGGATATCTCGTTCACCGCTTTAGGTATCAGCATTCTATGGCTTTCAACTTAAATGGTTTGGCTCTCAACTAATCCGTAGTTGATATCCCAAGGGCGTGAAATTAATACTCATGGACTAATATTATTAATCGTGCTAACTTTGGCATGGAAGTTATGCATGAACATAATGTTCATAATTTCCCTTTAGATATAGCGGTGAACGTTGAAGTTTCATCTACAAATGGATAAAACTACAATTTTAATGTATTTGAATTCTTGAAAGTAAAAAAAAAAAAAAAAAAAAAAAAATTATTGCTTCTTTTTACTTTCAGTTTTTTTATTTCAACATAAAAAAAAAAAATGTTTTTTATTTTGATAGGTTGATTTGTGATGAAATATTAAAATTTTTTTATTTTATGAACTAATTAAATTTATTTCAATTTTTATATTGTATTTTTTTATTTGTTTTTGAAGTTTTTTTCTTTTTCATGAGGTTAAACATTTAATCACTTCTTTTGATTTTGTAATTTTTTGTATGTTCGAGAGACCGTAATCCGCAGTCCCCCCCAAGTCCATAAATTAGCCAATCTGAAACAATAATATGATGGGTGGATTACGAAGCTTTTTATACGTAAACATTTTTGAATAGCTATAATTATAAAATTTCTTTTGTTATTCAAAAAAATTATTTATAATTGAACCGACCGGATAAAAAGATGGGGTACTGTGAAGTCTGACCAATTTTTTCTTTTTTTCTTTTCGAAGAATGGGGAAATTGGCTCTAGCGAAAAACAATAGCGATCGATCAAAAAAGACAACTGAATTTTTTTTATCAACAACTCATCAGCATCCTTTCAAACCCTATAAGAAAAGGAAATGGCATTCACAATTACAAGAAAAAAATGTATTTTCTTGATGAGGATGAAATGGAAAAAAAAAGTAAGGAAATTTTTCACTTCTCTTTTTTTTTAAAGAATTCTGTTTTTTCTGAATCTTTTTAATGAAGAAACTTTATACAAAATTTGTTCGGTTGGCAATGTTTTCAAAATCAAAATCCCTAAATTTTAGTCAAACATTCAAATGCAATTGAATTTTAGCTGCCCACTCCATGGCACTATATAGACAGAGAAAGAAAAGATCGATTGTTGGCTGTACAGAATTTGGATTCAGTACACTCAGACCCACATAATTGGTTATTACTTGATTTAACCAAGCACTAAAATCCAGATGGATTATATAAAAGATTTAAAAGAGAAACAAACTCAAATCAGATCTACAATTTAATTTATATTCAAAACTCAACTAATCAATAATAAAATTAAATTTGAATTAAATAGACGTTCAACGATCTATGTCTGAGAGAGAGGGTTGACAAAAGGAAATGAAAGGAGCTTTGTGGTGGTTGGGGATTGGGATCATAAAGCTAATCTGAAATTTTAGAGAGAGGGGGGGGAGAAAGGTTGCAGAGAGATAGAGATGTGGAATAAATGTCGATGTGCTATATATGTAATCAGGGGTAAAATGGCCCCGCGTCCAAACTTTTCCCTTTTCAAATTTGGAAAAGTTCATTTTTGAGCATCTCATTTTTTACAAAATTTTGTAAAAATTCTGCGTGAAAAGAGAATGAAAAGTGCCTTACGGAATAACATTTGAAAGAAAATTGAAAATTTTGAAAAAAACAGAAAATTTTCAATAACCGAACAAATCTAAAGGTTGTTTTGGTAATTAGAATTTTGTGAAAATTTTCCATTTTTCTATCAAAATATGTTTGATTGTAATTTTTTCTTTTCATTTTTTTTAGAATGTTTTTATAAAATTTCGTGGAAAGTGAGACATTTGAAATTGAACATTTCAAATTTGGGTAAATAAAAACCCCACGACACGAGCTAAGTATGCATGAAAATTTACAATTTTATCCTCAAATATATATAATTAAAATTTAGTGATACATCATTTTCTCTCTTTTTGACAACCCATTGGCTCTCTCTCCTTCTTGGTTCTCCGCCGACATCAGTCATCGCAAGTTGATTTAGGCAAAATCTCAAAATGTTCTTTTGAATGTAATCGAATGCTAACCGCCACGAAGACGTTTTTTACAATTACGGAGATGTTGAAGTGGTAAACAAGGTTACTTCATTGTTCGAATTTCCAACTTCTCGTCTGACAGTGTCGCCGCCTCCTCCTCCTTCCCCACTAGTGTTGTTGCCGCCTTCATCACCAATTTCATTCGAACGACTAATTCAAAGCTCAACGTCGTTAACTATTAATGAGATTAGCTTAAATTAGAAATTTAGGAATTTTCGATGTTGACCAAAATTGAGAATTTTAATTTGTAAAAGGAATGAAATATTGGTCACCAGACAATCTTTACTCAAAATTTTCAAGAAAATAAAAGTTAGAAAAAGAAAATTTTACAAAACAAATGAAAAAGTAAAATTTACCTTACTGAATAGGATCCTAAGACTTTTATAGTTATATAGAATAGCAGTAAAGAAAAATGAAATCATCTGGCAATAATCAAATCAAGGAATCAAGTATGACATTCTAATGCATGAGTCGAAACCAACAGCAGTAGAAAATGTTTGAAAGACTTTTACTAGACCGATTCAGAAACTAGTAACAATCCTTATCAGACAAAAATGAGACTTCGAACTTGTTGAAAAATCATGACTGAAAAAATTTACACATTATTTATCATAATATTATTTTCATCTCAAAATAAATATAAATTTGGTGTTAATTTTTTAAAGGAATAATTTCCTCTTTTGTTCTTGTTTATTTTTCTATTTTTAACCATGCTGAAGTATTAAAATCAGAAAAAACAAGTTGTATGTGTGTAATTCAAATTTGTACTCTCTTGATGGAGGAGGGGAATG